>VWZK01008578.1:564306-657638 GCA_013396935.1 Baryphthengus martii | reverse complement strand
TTTTTTTAATAATCTGCATTCTTTTCTGTAATTCAGTTATTGCTTCCCTCGTTCTGTTCCCTTCGCTCCCCTAGCCTTTAGAAAATCCTTCCATTGACATGATTTTCATATTGAAACATTAAAACTTAGAAAAAATACATCTTTTATTTTCTTTGTAAATTACCAAATTTTTAGTTGCTGGAGAAACTTGGTCTAAGAGCATTCCTCACAACCTTGTTCCTTCTACCTGAACTCTAATGAAAGGAATCTTAGAGGCTTTCAGCTGTGGGAATAGTAAATTCTCTTGTATCAGAGCTATGGGTTGGAAAGTGGTGCTGGCAGGAATGGGGATTCTCTGGGGTGCTGACAAATCAGGAGGGAATATGGCAGCACTGAAGGAGCAAGAGAGGATATGTAAGGATTTATCCCTTTGGAGGGCAGGGTATTCAGCAGGACATGTGTTTACTGTTTTTCATGCTTGTTGTGAATGAGGTAAAGAAGTCAGAAAAACAGATTGCAAATCCACTTCTTGTATCCAATAAGATTCCACAGGACAAAGTACACAATCAGTCATGGATTAAATTATTTAGACAGCATGTTTATATTTTTTAATTGTCTTTTGATGTTTTATTTGTTAAGCAGCATATTTTTCTGGGGTCTGTGGCATGCATGAGTCTACGTGTACTTTACAGTGCTAGTAAAGCCCCATATTGCTTCATGTATGGTCCTGTTTAGGTTAATTATATTAAAGGCTTGGGCGAAGCTGCAGGAGTGATCATAGTTGGGAGAAAACAATCCATGTGGTTTACAGACGTCTTCTTGATATTATCTACCACAGGAGACATCCCAAAATGCAACCTCTTTGGAGCAGCCGTGTCTAAAGTAATGCCACAGTAAACTTGGTGGCTGCAAGACCTTGCTTTTGAGGTGTGGGTCTGCAGCGGGTGCAAAGCCTGAGCAGGCAGATGTTGTGGAGCATGGGAATGCTGAAGTCATGCTGGTCCTCTGGTCAGCATGCTACCTGATACTTGCTGGGGGTGACTTAGGCCCCCCTGAAATGTTCTTGGGCCTTCTGTGAGTTGTACAACAAGTCATTATAGTATCTTACGCAAGTGTGCCAGGGGTTAGCCAGCGACGCTTACCTTCTGCTACTAGGAACATCATCAAAACCAAGTTACCCATTTTCTAGCAGCATTTACAGCCTATAAATCAGCCGTGCTCTCTTTATCCAGCTGAGGTCTACCTTGGAAAGCAGCCTAGAGCCTGCAGTAATGTCTAATGACCAGGTGCTGCTGTCCACACAACCACAGTGCAAAAGTCCTCTTTTAGAAGGAAACTGAGATAAACCCCCAGCCACTAAATAACCCTTGTTTAGTTTGTATTTTTTGCTTGAGGGCACGAGTTCTCTCTGTTCTCCCTTAAATGCTGTAATAGAATATTTCAAAGGTAAGCACCTCAAGCTGCTTCCCTCCCTCTTTAATTACAGATTCTTGTAAAGAATATACATGGAACAACCAAGGACAAGTTTCTCATACATCCAATATTTTCACTGAGGTTGAAGGATTGGTCTGAACATGAAGAAAGATTCTGAAACACATTTATTTTTTGATCTGCTTGTGCACTCTACAAGCCATCTGAATTCGAATCCTGAACGATCTCTAAGAATGAGCTGAGCTGCTTATAAAGGTTTTATGTTTGCTCTTCTATTCCAGTGAGTTTTTTATGAAACACGAGAGCAGATAATTTATGGTAAAAGAACAATAAATCTGAGTATAATGAAAAAATAATTCGCTATAATTCTATTAAATTTAGTCCAAATTCTGACTATTTATTGTCTGATTAGATCAAAGGCACACAATAACTGGCTCCCATAGCTTGATTGCAAGAAAAACTCTAGGGTTTTTTTGGTCTAAATATTTTTAGGACTATATTTAATACAGTTTCGTGGAAAGGGCTCTTCAAGTCCCTCTCCAAGTCCCCTCCAAGCAGTTCAGAAAGTCCTTAGTTCTTCTTATTGTCTAGGTTTGAGTTTATTCTAAAGCACAAGGAATCAATTACTTTCCAGATCCGACTTGATCTTGGAAGCAGCTACATCATCAGGGTCTGTTGGCAGGACAGGTCGGCTTCAGCTGGATTTGGATATAGCCCAGATTCACATCCAGAAAACTTGTGGTGTGTAAATACTTGTCTTGGAGTCCTATTAGGCCTGGCTACAACTTTGTGGAGAAATCCCTCTTTTTGTGCGTGTGTGTTTGTTAAATCCTGAGTAGCGAAAGTTGTCTAAAGCTTGCTCTAGGTTGTCACTTCCACTGAAAAAAATGTAAGCTTATTAATAAGGAAGGCAAGCTAATTATACTACTGAGAGACAACAGGCTTATTTATTTAGAAATGTGGGTAAGATGTGGACTGACTTGTTCCCTGATACGACAGCAAACAGAAGTGGACGTGCTCGTTCACAGCCCCTGACTTCTGCACCGAGTGCCTTTTGAGAGTAAAACACTTAAACAAATTCAGTAGAATGAACAATTGATCCAAAGAGACTTTTTTTTTCTTCTTCAGACAATAAAATCAAAAGATTTCTCTACACAGGGAGGGAATCTGAGGAGGGCTGATACAGCCCTGGAACCTGGATACCCAGTGCTGCTGTAGCCAGGCTGCTCCGGTATTTGTGTGCTGAAGGCTGGGGCAAAAGCAGCTCCGAGGAGAAACTGTGAGATCTCCCAAAGTAGTTACAATGTCAAACTGGAGAACGAGTCATCAGTGGGTAATGTAACAGCAGAACTGTTCAACTTTGGAAAAAAAGCCAGCAAAATGTGAGGGCAATGGTGTTACTGGTTTTGAAACTGAGACTACGGAATCTGGTATACTATGGACATTTCTGCCTTACTTTTTTGATAGAAAGCACCCTGTCTTACTTGTACAAAACTATATTAATGAAGTCCTCAGTAGAGAGAAAGAGGATGAAGAAACCTCATGATACGAAGGTGCAAATCCAGGAAGATGGCAAAAGGATGGACAAGAGGAAATGGCCTCAAGTTGTGCCGAGGGGATTTAGGTTGGATATTAGTAGAAAATTCTTCACCAAGAGGATTGTAAAGCCCTGGAACAGGCTGCCCAGAGAAGCGGTGGTGGAGTCACTGGCCCTGGAGGTATTTTGAAGACATGTAAATGTGTTTAGGGACGTGGTTTAGTGGTGGAATTGGCAGTATTGGGTTAATGGTTGGACTTGATGATCTTAAAGATCTCTCCCAAATAAAGCGATTCTATAATTCTATGTACTAACAGTGTGAGCTGAGCTGGGGCGATCCAAACTGGAGTGAGGCAAGAGTTGGGAAAAGCCAAGGGGCTGTACAACTCTATGACCTGTGAGTTGCACAGGAAGTCTCCTTATTTTCTTTTGAGAAATCCTGGGAAAAAAATTTAGATTCACATATAATGAAACCACTGCCTCAGTAGGTCATATGCACCATGGAAGAAACTGAAGCAGTAAGTCTATAGGACCTGCAGGTCTTTTGGTGACTGTGTAGCCAGACCCTGTAGTCTGTGCAGGGGAAATCCAGGATGCGCTTGCTGCAGTCACACTCACTGCACAAATGATAGTGCCCATTAGTCTGGGATGCTAACCGAGTTGGTGGACATCCAAAATCTTGAAAAATGCACTGAACTAGTAGCTACTAAAGCCCCTGTGTGCAAATAGTAAGTCAGATGTGCAGAGTATCTAGGACTGATTTCTGTAGACTTCATTATCAGTGTTCCAATTTTTCCCAGGTTTTTTTTGAGCCACTTGAATGTGGGACAATTTCACGTTGAGTGACTGAAACTAATATCTGCATGAAAATATCTTTCTTTCAACCAGTTTTGTTTGATATATTCAGTTCTGGAAAAGCATGAAACTGCTCTAATTAGCCGAACCCTAGTGACCTAACAAAGCACACACGCTTTGGGAAGAGAAGGGTCTTTCCAGTCATCTGGTGAAATTAATTTCTCATGAATTACTCCACTTCTCTGCTTGGGTCAGATCTCTTGGAGCATTCAGCTTGTAATGGCATGTCTTATGCACGGTGAGGGTAGGGTAGAGCTGTGCTTCTCTCAGCCTGTCTTATTCCTCTTCTCTAAAATGAATAAACTTTGGTGTCATGTTGCCTGTAGCTTGGCTCCTCCCTGGCAGCTTGTCCTGACACTGACCTTCTGGCTCCAGATCTCTGACTGACACAGACACACCAACAAAACATGGAGAGAAGGCTTGGCCTGCAAAACTGTGCTGGAAAACCGTGTGCACAACAGTGTGACTCGTTTGGTCACATAGCTCAGTTTTAAGAAATAAGTTCCAGTTTCAGGCACTTGCTCCCCCAGGCCCTCGTATGTTGATCCGCGCATTAGAACTGCGCTGGGGAAAGCCATGTGCTGGGTAACCTGCACTCTAGGAGGGTTATGCCCGTTTCCTTGTGGTAGGAAAGCTAATGGGGTTAAATTTCTTTGACGTAATCCCTTTGGATTTTCATTAAACGTATGTGCCAAATTGCTCTAAAACATGTAAACTAAGAAAAATGCACATATAGAGATGTAAAATATATACGCTTAGGCTGTTTGACTCTATTAGTGAGGCACCGAAAACCCTGTGTCTTTTAGGCAGGGAGTACACTTGTATTTTAATAGATATTGTAGGAATAGAATGACCTGAACTAATTTTGATATAGTCAGTTTGAGTCCTAGTTTTATTTTAGTCTTCACAGTGCGGAGTTGGCAGAGATGAGATTTTCCCAGCTGCGTTGCTGGTTCACAGGACTAAAGCCCAGGCTCCTTCCCTCCCTCCCTGGAGCACTTGTCTACTGGGTGCACAACCTTTTTCTGTCCCTGGCTTCCTCTTTTTTTCCTTTAGAGTGTAACAGTGCTGAGGCAGAAAAATCTTTGCTGGAATAGTGCTGTTTGCACCAGTTCATTTTCCTCCTAGCCAGGTGTGTAGCAGCTCTTCAAGTGCTCCTTTATGGCTGATGCTGAAATGGGCCAAATGTGGTTTGTTGTTGTTTTTTTTTTTCAGATAACTTTGCCTTGTATGTGACAAGGTGATGATAGCGTTTGGTTTTGTATCAGAGCATAAAGAGAAGACTGAAAAAGGAGTATTGGAGATTTTGTTTATTTTTTTTTAACTCTGTCTATGAAGGTTATTGAAGTGGATGGTGCTGAACAGTCACCACAATACCAGGTCAGTGATGTGGACAGTTTGCTGACCCCAAGGGCTCTCGATTTGGTGTTGCTGGGTTCTCCTCTCACCTTTGCTGCTCTGATGGGAGCAACATCAACAAAGAGACACGGAATAAACAGGATGCAGTAGGGGAAGTCATCTACCTCTTCTTCCTCCACTCAAATACACACAAGTGGTGAAAAGCAGTCCTGAGAACTAGCAAACCCTCCATGTTTTGGAACTGCAGCTCCCATGAGGAGAAGCACTTGAGTACATTTTCAATACCATTTCAATAATGACTCTGAATCTCTGCTCCCAGAGCTTACAGATAAAATGACATCCACAGCTCTAAGTGTTGTCTCCGTATATGATCTCTCATTCCTCAGCTTTCACTCAGCAGCATGATAGTAGCTGCCATGCAAACTGTTTGCAATCAGCCATTTGAATTTGTTTCGTGTGTGTTCTTTTTTTTTTTCTTTTTGCATAACACCGTCTTTGTAAAAGCTGCAGTTTGATGGATACCAGCACACTGATGGATTTGGGCTGGAAGCAGCAAACTGCTTTATAGGGTGGACAATATTTGTGGAAGCCTTATCTTGCATTTCTTTAATCATTTTCACAGATTCTTAACTGGATTAGTAGTGCTGACAACAACAGTCATAAAAAAAAAAAAGTCTGGTGGTGATTTTTTTTTTCCATGGCTTTCTTTTTCAGTATTGCTGGAAATAATTAATCCACAGTGCTGAGGTATAAATTAATGACTTATATAGTGATTTTATCTTCTTTCCCCAAAATTACTTTGTACTAGGCATCCATAAGTTTCAAATGACGCCGCTCCCTCTTTGGTCAGCAAATCATTCATATTAATGCTCTTTCAGTCTCCTGAAGAGGGATGCATTGTTTAAAATTATCGTTAGAAAATATTACCCTGTCATCTACAGAACAGTGTTTACATTTGGTATCCTGTGGCTGCTGGCAATGACCTCTGCCTAATGCTGGGGGAGCTTTTAAAAGCAAGCCCTGAAAGCTCCATTCTTTAATAAATGTAAATTGTGACCAGACCAAGATTAGTTAAGTGTTTATTAGGGAATGATCCTGCCGGATGGATGGGAATACTTGTTCTGGTGTTCCTGCTCACACACCATCCTCAGGGATCACCTCCTTCCTAGTGAGAAATGCTTTCCTGGGATGGATCTGGCTTTGAACTGACCAGACGGCAGCTTTTATGTTTTCACATTTACTTTTTGCGATTTGTGAATAAATCTAACACAAGGTGATTCCTGCTGTGCTACAAACAGGAGCCACGAGAATCATCTCTAAGCTGGTTTTCGCATCCTTTGCCAAATACAATAGGGCCGAGAACTGAGTGACTCCCATGTGTGAGAACAGTCTCCCCTGAGTTTTGGGCACAAACACTTAGCCTGCTGGTGTTATCGGTCACTGGTGAAAAATGGTAACTGCCTTGTTCATGGTTTGTTGTTTTTTTTTTTGTTGGTTTTCTTTGCTGCTTTAGACCAGCCCAGCTTGTCAGATAGAGTATGTTGCATTTTTTTTAATTTGACTTGTTCTACAGATATTTTTTTCTCCTTGTTTACAAAAAATGTCACAATAAGTAAAACAACTTTCCTGTATCCCCTTGGAGTTTAGATAAAACTTAAAAGAATGGAGACAGAACTATAGGTCACCAGTCATTGATATGATCAAGCTTAATTAATTTGATGTCTTATTGTGGAGTTGAGTCCCCTTGTGAGATTATTCCGAGCATGCTCCCTGGCTACGCGTCAGATGGTTCTTTGTTGTTGCTGCTTGTGAGATTGTATCTTTTGAGAGACTATTTAGATGGCAGAGTCTCTGCCTGGTGGGAAAAGCTTTTCAGCGCTTGTCTATTGATCTTATAGTTTTGTTGCAGTGGGGAATGAAACATTGAGCCTGTTTATATCCTTAGAAGCAAAGAGCAGCCTCCTTCCTCCTACTTTCCTAAGATGTCATATCTTGAAGGAAAGTAAACCAGAAAAGGAACAAATTTATTCTCAGAGCTTGGAAGATGATGAATTATTTATCCTTTGAAAGCTTCCACTATTTTTGCATGAAAGGAAGTCCTATTATTAAAAGTAAGGACTTCTTTTTCTGCATGTCAATAAGAGGGAGATCAGAGTTGACTGATTATTGAGATGTCTTTTTCCTTAGAGAACTGGACAGCTCTAGCTGTTTGGCAGCAAGAAGCTGTTTTTAAAACAACAAAGTTGTTAGATTTGATATTAGTGTGAGATTGAAGCCCTGTTAAAAGGCCTATGAAGACCAAAAGATGAAACAGGGTTTGCGCGTGACCACGTAACTTAAGCATTTCTCTATCTGTTAAATATATTTTCCCCATTTACGCAAAGTTTTTGGGTTAGTTTTTCGGTCAGACTATGTTTATTCTGACTCCTTTCTTTGATTCCCTAGTGTCTACACAAGCTAGAGCACTTGAAAATAAGCTTCTTCCACTGGAAGATGACGAGCATCCCACGCTGGTACTGTTGCTTCTGTCTTGGTTTTGCAAACTGAAAAGTTCTTTTCATGCTTGTGAGACCCAAGCCCCGCAGGCTGAGCAGGTATCTGCTTTCCCTGGGGGTCCCTCGCCTCAGCATTTGTCTGAGTTTTTGGGTGGACTTTGGGGAGGGAAGCATAAAATGAGATGTGCACCTTTATTCCATTTGGACATTCCCTGTGTATTGTGGCCAGTAAACCACTAATCTCTGCTCAGATACGTGAAGTAAAAGTATATGCACTCATGATGATTTTCGATAATCTTCTCTCACTGTAAATTGTCATGAGTAATGGCCTGGAATCAAAGCACTAGGCCAACAAAATATTTTCTTGGAATGGGTTGCATTGTTGGAGCCAGTGACTTTTGTCGGTGATGGTTGCAGAGGATCAGAGTTCCTGAGGCTGGGAATACCATCCTATAGGTAACTCCCACAGAGGAAACTCTGATTTATGCCTTACTTCACTAAGGTTGCTATTCAGGTAATGAAATCCTAGAATTTGATCTCAGTGACATGGTAATTTGGGGGGGAATGTGTCTTTGTGCAGTCCTATCTGAGTGTGTTAGTTAGTATTAGCTTCCAGGAGCTCCTCTTCAGAGGTATGAAATAAGACTTCTTTCCATTCCTACTCCTAAATTATAAGGAAATAGAGTATCTGATCGATTCTGTGATCACATTGTGAAAGGAACTCAGCACGCACAGAAAGCCTTCAGCAGACCTGTCTCCACCCTGGCCATGGGTCCCCCTTTCCCATCTGATTCTTATATAAACCCAGTTCCATCATCCTGCTTTTTCATTTGCAGTGTGGTGGATTTTGTGTGGATCTTTTGATATTTGATTAGCATAAGATTCAATTACCCCTAGAAGGAACTAGAAGTTAAGCTTCCTTCTCACCAGAGGGCAAGTAATGAAAGCAGACAACATTTTCTCTGCATGCCTTTGTCATTTGTCTCCCCATACTGATCAAGACATAGGGGTAAAGAGCTCTTTTCCCTTAAAAGCTGAAGAAATCTGGAATAATATTGGTCAAAGTAGCTAGTTGGAATAGAATTGTTTGGTTTTAAGCATTATGCCTGCGCTGAGAACATATGTATACATTTAACATATACAGACAGATGTTCTCAGCATACAGCATAAAACAGGTGTGAACATGTTTTCGTGCCTGTTGCTTGCAGTGAAGGTGGTAAATTCAGTCTCAGTGTGCAGCTCCATGTATGTACCCTGAGACACAGCCCTTGTCCAGCTTCTGGCTCTGCCACTGGAAGGAAATCATGAGGCGGTGGTAAAGCAGGAGTCTCGTTCAGCAGAAGGTTTTTCCTGAGGCCTTGGAGGGATTCAGAAGGTGGCCGCCTGTCGAGGCTGCAAACAGGCGCCTGCTGTGAATCTGGAGGAAATCCTGTAGGAGTGACTGATGTGCTCTCACTGGGTTTTGCCATGTTCAGCAGGACCAACTGCTCTACAGCAAAAGGTGTGGTGGCCAGGATGCCAGCAACTGATATCTAGGACTTCTGGGGACCCTATGGCATATTATTCCTTTGTAAAATTGTGCTAATATCCTTTGTTTCATATCTCTCTGGTTCCTGCCCTGGCATCTCCCCCTCATTCAGGGAAGCAGGGACTCATGCTGCCTGGGCTTCTGGTTCAGGACACCTATCAGTAGCAAATCAAACTTGCAGAAAACTTTAAAGGACAAGTCCCTTCAGTAATTACCAGTTGAAAACCGAAGCAGTTTTAGTAGTGGGTAACATCCAGCTCTTTAACAAGGTGGCTCTTCCGCTGTAGTTAACAATTCTGATCACTGTCAGGACTATATGTTGTTTGTTAAGCGGGCACTGTTAAAACTATCTCCTTTACTGCTTGACTTTCTGCTGTTACCAGACTCAAATGGCCTTAAATGTCACTAATATGGGCTTCCTTAGTTTTAGTTGAGTGACTGCAGCCTGTGACAGGTCTGTCGAGTCTCCTGCAGTTTTCACAAAAATCCAATAATGAAAAATAGCCACAGAGCATTAATTATAAGCATATGTAGAGCTATTAAAAGCTGCAGCCTGGCAAAACATTTTTGCATATGCTCAGCTTTAAGCATATGAGAGGCTTCAACCTCTTAAGATGCTTTGCTGGATTAAGATCAGCATTCCCTGAAGAGTCTGACACACATTTAACTACTCTTTAAGGCAAAACCAACCTCCTCCAGATACGATTAATAATGCTTGCACATTAAATCATTTTTCATGCAGTCATTCTCAAGCCCTGTACATAGAATCCAGTGTATAAGCAAATAAATTCAGACAAAGCCAACAGAAATAGGGTTTTAAAGTGATAATCTCACATCGCTCTGTGCCACGCAGCAGATAATGCAGCTCAATCTTATTTCACTTGTTTCTCTTTTCTTGAGCAGAAAGAAGGCTCCAGATGTCTAGAGATTCAGGCTGCTTATACCCAGTTCTTATATCTTTGTGGCAGCACAATATTCTACAGGGCTGAAATATGCAACTGCCCTTGTTTTCTCACCAATGAAAAAATGAAGATGAGATGCAGTCGATGAGGGAAAGTATTTTGCTACTGACCATTTACCTCACAAAATGGAGGATGAAATTCAGCTTGTGCAATGTGTATATATCACATTGATTTCTATCAGAAGACAGGCAGAAAAGAGGTGCCCTGAAGGCCCATTCTTAATGTGGCTCAATACCTGCACCGTTGTATTACCAGTGTGCAAATTGCCACTTGTTGGAAAAAACATTAAAGTCTCATGACCTTAATTTTTTTTCTAAAGACAAGTTTATACTTCCCTTTTTCTTGTATTTTCAGGTGTCTATTACTTGTTATCTTTGACAGCAAATCCTGACAGCTCTCTTGAGCTCAGACAGAGCTCTGAACCCCAGCTTTAATTTTTCTTGGGGGTATCAGGCACACACCTTTGGCATAGCTGGTTGACTGATTGTGTAGCTGCGTAGTTGGTGTGGTGTAGGTACACTCGAGTCTCCCTGCAGGACCTGAGTTTTGCAATACTTAATCTCTGAATCTCCATTTTGTTTATGAAGGAGATGGTAATGGGAGCACTTCATCTCTTGGCAATGCAAATAATTCTGCAATTTTGGCTAATGGTAAATTACTAGTGAGATAGGGTGTCTAAACTGCATGTACATGCAGATAAATTGGTGCTCGTGGTGACAAGCTGACGAGAAAAGAAGTAAAAGCAGACCCACTTTGGTTATTCCAGAATGTCTAAGTGGATTCTAGGAGCCTTTTTTCCAAAATACTGTTTTCAAGATCAAATTAAAGCTGAATGAATCACAATGATGATCAAAGGAAGGAAGGGAAGGAGAAATATGCTTTGTTTTTATTACCAGTTACCTGTCTATAGGTGGTCAAATATGTGTTCTCGGTACAGATGTGAATCAATTAGTAGTGTCAAAAATTGTCCATTGCAGGGGGGAAGAATGGAGACTGGCAGGATCTGAGGTCCCTGGAAATTTTGGGGGCAAATTCTTGACTCGTGGATTGTGTACCTTCTTTAGTTATTTAGGTAAATGACTCAAAATTTTGTGGGCTTGTCAATATGACATATTAGCTCGACATGATCATCCATTTCTTGCAGTCTTACAAGTGTTAGTAGACCAAAATAAATGTCCAGTTTTATACTTGTGGGAACCTGATCCTGAAAACAGGTATATGTTCAGGGCTTCACATAATACAGTTCTCTGGAATTACACAGTTATAAGGGGGCTTGGAATCTTGACTTTTTAGGATAACAAGAAAAATGTAATTTGTCTTAGGTTTTTTAGGAAGACTGGATGGAAGGAAAAGAAGCCTTGTATAATTGCATTTGTATCTTCTTCTTTGGCTACGAAAACCAGAAAATTGGAGTTTTAGTTTTCTGGCATGAAAGTTACTGCTGACTGTGCAGTTTCAAAGTAAGCGGTAGTGGGAAGTTGGAAACTCCAGAACTCCTTTTACTGTTCACTACAGACATTTTCTGCACTTTATAGCCGATCTGTGACAATTCGTCAAATTAACTAATTCAGTCCTGGTAACAGTATAGTGCAAGACCTACACATTTCTCCTTATTTACTTTGATTTCTTTTTGAGCAGAACAAAAGGGCTTTTTGAAGCCTCACTTTAGCATTTGAAAAGGAAAGAGGAGGGTATCGCTTTTTGTTTCAAAGCATGTTTGTGACAGGTATGGATTTGGAGGTCCTAAAAAGTGGTGAGCTAATAACTGTAAGTGCCTAGGAAAGGTTTACCTCTAGAACTCTGATCTCTTTAAACTATATGACACTCTAAAGATGTGAAAACATCTGCTGTATTAAATTGCCCAACTGTAGAATCTCTCTCTATTTCCAGAATGAAATGTCAAAAAGAAAACAAAGTAACCTGTGTAATTTTATACTGTGGCACAGAAACATGACTTTTGTGATACAGTTTAGATAAAATGGGAATTAAAACTTACTTAGCATGACGAATTTGATAATTACGTATCAAAAGTATATGAATGCCTAGAGTATGTAGGGTTTGACATAATTTGGATGTGCTCGTTCTAGTTTGCACACAGAATACATGGCCGTTCATGTCCTCAGTTGATGTAGTTAATTAATTTTTGCTCAATTAATATTTTATAAGGTTTTGGAATTGAGTAGAGTGTCTGTTTCTACAAGAAACATACAAAGTTCAAAGCAGAATACAACGTGTTCAGCTTTTTTTCTGCTTACTCTCTCTTCAGTTTGTGGAATGTCTTGACAGAAAGATAAAATTGTATTAGCTGTAAAATATTTTGGCATTTGGGGGTCACATTAGAGTGAGCTGTTCGTGCAGATGTCCCTGTGGTTAATTTTGAGTTCTTTGCTGCTCTTGACGTGAGAGGTGACGGGGTAACATTAGGGGAACCCTTATAAGTATTTTGGAAACCCCCAGGACAAATTTGTCAAGAGAAGGAGAAAGCTGGTGGTGGTGGCTTTGTTTCGTTACTGAAGAGGTTTTGCCAAATGTGAGCCTGAGCACCAAAGGAGGGAACAAGGGCCACAACGGTTAGCATTGTGTTGAGGAAAAGAAGGCAAGCATGTGGGTAACAGGGCAATTTAGAGAGGCAGTACATAACAATTATTGTGCAAGTTGAATGTGTCTAATGTATATTTTCCCTAGGATGAGAAAGATCATAGAATCACTATGGTTGGAAAGGACCTCCAGGATCATCTAGTCCAGCCTTCATCCCAGCATCCCTAACCCCTAGACCATAGCCTCAAGTGCCACATCAACTCATCTTTAAATACCTCCAGGGATGGTGACTCCGCCACCTGCCTGGGCAGCCTGTTCCAGTGCCTAACCACTCTCTCAGTAAAGAATTTCTTCCTAATATCCAATCTAAACCTCCCGTGGCACAACTTGAGGCCATTTCCTCTCGTCCTAAAAAAAAGACAGATGCTACAGTATGTTTCACTGTTGTATAGCACTTTGCTCAAAACATCTTCACAAATGCATCTCTTTCTTGCCTTACTTGTTTCTTAAAGAAAAAAAAGCTAATGGCTTACTATCCCACCCCTATATTGCCTGCCTACCAATCTTGCTACTTCTAACTTTCTGCTTGTTATGTGCCAGAGCATATTTTTAATACATAGACATTATATGAGATGGCCTTTTAGAAGCATCGGTAGGAGCTCTCAATTTTAATGAATTAGCCTCCACACTAAAATCCTTTTCAGGGGACATAATCTTCAACATGGTGCCCTTGGAGAATATGCTTGGTAGTTAGGTAAGGAGCTGACGAGAAGCTGTTAATCTAAAATGGGTAAGCGTACGACCTAATTTTCTGTCACAGAAAAATCACCTAAAAAGGCTAAGTACGTATTGATGTCTACTATAGCTGTACACAAAGACTCCAGTTGTTCTTGGGACTCTGCCGGTCTCGGCGTATGCAAAAAACTGGTTCGTATTGCAGTGCATTGAAACTTTGTACGTCTTCAAATTGCCCAGACTCCTGTACAAAAGATATATTCGATTTCAAAATTAATCCAGTAGGAAAGCAGTGGTCATTGTAGCTGCCAGTTATGCCACCAAATCCTTCAATGAGTAATGGTCCAAGTGTGGTGCACTGAGGTTATAAAATACATACGTGTTTGTGCTCGCACGTGCGTCGTTAGCCTGCGGTCATTTTTCTCTCTCTATTCTTTTGTTCTCTGTTTAATTCTCTATTGTCCACATCTGTTCTCCTGAAGCACTTTCTAGTGCCTGAGAAGATGAATTCATTAATCTCCAGCGGGGCTAATGCTCATGAGAAAGTGGGAAGGATATTTTATTGTTTTCTTAAGTTATTCAGAAAGGGGGAAATCAGCAGAGAGGCTGCTATAGCTTTCAATGTATCTGCTCCTAGTCCTGCGTGAGAAATATCTTCAGCATGCACAGCAATGCACTCTCTGTAGAAACGAAGATCCAGGGGGACACCATGTGGGACCCTGTGCTGGAAAGGTGATGTTGCCAGTATCAGTTACTTCTTTACTTGTAGAAGTGGCCCTCTGCTAAAGGGGAATATGACTCATTCCATGATTATTAGCTGGCCATAATTTTCTAGATCTAGATGAGAGATGATGAAACTTCATCCTGAGTTCTTTTCATCTTTTTAGTCAGACTCCTCTGCAGCAGACTCTAGGGCAAATGGCACATTTTTGTTAGCTACTACCTGTGTTAGCGTGGGTTGTAAAGTGTGAGTTGCTTTTTAGGAGTGTTCATAGGGGTTTAGTGTGAGTTTTGTAAATGCTGAGCTGTGTGTAAATAACTGCCACTCAAAGACTTGGCTTGGAAAATGCTGAGATCACTTTGTTTCTGTTGATTTTCTTTGTTTCCCAAGATTTATAAACATCTCCATTAACAAGATAGTAGTTCTTTAACACTCCAGCTGCAAATATCACCCATACCTCTACTTTTGCCTTTACTTGGAAAATATAATAATAAAAAAATATATATATAATAGCTCCTGATTGTCATCCATGTTAATATTTCACATGTGGGTCAGTACTGCCATTTCTTGGAGTAGTGACCCAGGGCAGCTGGTGCAACGTTTGCTTTTGAAGGAAGCGATGCTGTGGCTCATCCCTGGAGCCAGGAGCTGACCCTTGTCCCATGCGTACAACTCCTACCCCTGTTCCCCAACTCGTACCTGCCCCCTCATGACAGACATCCCTGTGAAGCTCCTTCTGCTGAGCACAACCCCTCGTTCACAAGGGACGTGGACGGCCAGTCGGACAAATGAGATTTCAACGTACGTCAGTGTTAGGAATTTCACATGGAATAGCAGAGTTTTAGTATTGTAATAGTGCAGCTACTCCGTATTTTAAATGCGCTTATAACAAATCCACCGTGAAACTTCCTTCAACCTCTGCAGCTCTAATTACTGTTCGGTTCTGTTTTATCCTTAAGCAAAGCTTGAAGCATTGTAAATGCAATTGTAAGTTATTTATATCCTATTCCTAAATATAACATTGAGCATTACCATGTTTGTACTGAGAATGCTTTTAAGGGATTGTTCTATTTACTGCAACTTTTAATTGATTTGCTGCTGCTGTTTAGCGAAGCCATCTCCTGCCACAGCGCGAGGACCTTGTGGTACAGGCAATCACTGGAGTTAAATTTGGTACTGAAGCTTTATACAAGTTTTTACAGCATTACATCTTAGCCTTGTGGTGAGATGTCTGCAATTTATTGCTGTGTTTTGCAGCAGGAAACGAGAAAAAGAGATTGATGTTGGAATCATTTTATCTCCTAACGTCTGCATGGACATAGTTAACCAGTGGCATTGGCTTGGCTGTGGTTTTACAGCACTTTCTAAAATGATGCATGGAAAAAGAATAAATCAATCAAACCCACTCATTCCTTTTCTGGAGATGAATGAGAAGCTTTTTCATGCAGCTTTTGTGCAAAACAGATTAGGCTGCTTCTATATTTTGTAATGAATTCAGGTTAATTTACCAATCTTGTTTGGTTTTGCTGTTTAATGTTGGTAGATTTTATTTTACCAGGAAGTAACCGAAGCCTTCCTGTTCAGAGGGCCTTTGGCAGCTGACATTGCGCATGGTTGTGGTCAGCTTGTAGGTATTGGCCCCCGACACAACCAAGTTCAAAGGCTAAGGTTTCGTGGAGTTTCGCTTAATATGTCTTGCCTAACTTTGGGACTGTTTTCCTTCCGCCTGTAGGGAATGGGCTCTGGGCTGTAGCTCCAGGCATTTCTAGGTGGTGCAAGACCTCTTGAACCACATTTTGTGGGGCAGTGGCACTGTCAAAGCAGCCCAAACTCTTCCTTTGGGTTGAGCTGCACACGGGACAAGCGGGGACTCTGCCAAATGGACAGCAGCTAATTTCACTTGCTGCCAGTTACTATTATGATATTAAATTGTATTATACTGTGTTATATTTGGAGAGACTTTCCAATTAGATGGTCTGATAGGTGTAATTTCCTATGGGGAATCAGCCTGGATCAAAAGGAGTGTGGAAGACAAGGAGCTCTTTACAACTTTTTTTCCTTATAACTATCAAGTAATTCCCAGAAGATGCTTGACAGGAGACTAGCAACCACCCTAGATATTAATGATACTTTGGGTGTGTGGAGAAACCTGTGCTGGGTGGGGAGAGGGGAATAGAGGGAAGGGTAGGGGAATCTCTTGCTGCCATATATTTAATCCAACTGTAAGTAGCAGCTGAGAAGTCTCCAGCACATACTATGTAAACAGTCCAGGAAATAACAGAAAGTAGAGGAACAGAACTCATGGGCTCTGTGTATTTACACCATCATGCTTGAGAGATTCTGGAAGTGATGTACTAGGAATTTGTTTTTATAAATGAAACCTGTCTTTTTTTTTTTTTGTGAGGCTTTTTCTGGTATGAATAAAATGAGTTATTTTACTTTACCGAAATGCTTTTAGGTCTTTCTTGTGACAGAAGTGGCATATCATTTTATTCATTGATATTGCTGTGATTTAGGTAATAATGCATGCATTTTCTTGTAGAAGTGTTATTTTGGAGGTGGTAAAAACTCCAAGAATTAGATACTGATGCCACAAAAACATATTGATAAGAACATTTAAACCCTGCAGCATCATTCAGATGTTGTGAACCACATGCAACATCAGCAGCATATCGTGTCAAGTGAGGAAGAGTGTATCTGTGAAGAATGTAAGAATAAGTACTAAATGGAAAATGAAAAAAAAAAATTCTTAGTTTTCTCACATTATATATTGGAAAAAAATTACCTTTCTTTTCTTATTTTTCAATATTAAGTAGGGAAAAGGGAGAAATTGTGCTTTTCTATTTTTTATGAAGCTAACTGAAAAATAGAATGATAGGCAACTGTTTCTTGGATAAAAGTAAGGCAGGACAATGTTAGGACATCAGCATTTATAATTCTTCTAAATGAGTATGCAATGTACTGTTTCATAAATGTAAGTCTCAATATTTCCATTTCTTTATATTCTAACGGGGGAAAAAACCATCTGTAACTAGCTACTACAGGCTTGCTCCTACAGTACTTTGTCTTTTAGTGATTGTTACCTGAAAGGGTGATGGTAGTGGTCGTAAAGGACACAGGGTGGAAGGAGAGACCCACGAGACTTTCTTACCTTTGTTTTGCTTCACATGACATGTTTAGTTCAAAACTCCGTGAATAACTATCTCTTTCCTCTGTATGTTTATCTTCCCCTCCCCCATTATTTTCTTAGAAAGATTTGGTTAGCCAGTGTGGTCTGCTGGCTGGGATGTCCATGTGATGCCCCTGAAGAACCTGCCTGGTCCACCTGTGTGAGGTGCTTGATTCCTCCTGCGCATCTCTGCCAAACTGTGCAGCCTTTGGTTTTTTTTGTTGTTCCTTAACATATAAAGCAGATATCTGTCTTTATCTGTCTTAGTATGTAAGGCCAAAATATTTAAGAGCTTATTTGCCAGTTTGCAACCTCGGGAGTTCTCCTGTGTTCTTAAAACACACTGTTTATTTTCAAGGTTAGTGATTTTCACGTTCTGGAAGGAGATACACGGGTTGCAAAAGGTAGTTCAAATGAAAATACCAAGTTGACGGCAAAATTCTGCATGGTAGCATTTTCTGAACACTTTTTGCTGAGACGACTCAACAGTCCTGGAAAGAATATGAACTAAATGTGATTAGAGGACTTCCAATAGCACAGCAGTGACTGGCTCAGTGAAGGACAGACTGCTATGTTTTCAGTCTGATGGTTTGGTTTGGGGCGGCTGGGTTGGTTTGGTTTGGGGCGGTTGGTTTTTTTTCCCCACAGGGAAGTTTTACTTCTGCTTTATCCAGGTTATAGTTCAGACCTAAGGCTGTGGCATCAAACTGAGCTGTTGCAAATAGGAAAGTAGTTGTGGCAAATTCAGTAACAAGTCCGTTGCTTGAAGCCCCAAGTCCAACAGAAGTGGAACCTGCATTCGGAAACGCGGTTGCTGGTACAAAAGTTAGTTTGCGTGAGTTGCTTTTAATTTTAAAAACAATTGGTCACAGATTTCAGCTGCACTTTGACTACGGTCTGGGCTACTATAGCGTGTAGTACCATGATGTAAGCTTGTACCCTTACAGCACAGGTGGCCATTCCTTTAATTTGGCCACGAGATCTCAAGGGAATATTTTCCTTCATGGGAAAATGAATCCTATGCCTTCATCCTGCCTCCCAGAGTGAGTAGATGGGTGAGTGCATGGTAATACTGCATACAGTAAATAAAGATAACAAGCTTGTTTAGAAGAACTGTGTGGTGTGACTGCAGCTGGTTTTGAAAGTTTGTCCATTCAATCTGGAATCCTGTACACCTTGGAAATGAGTAATGTAAGAATCAAGATGATTTTGTATCTGATAGATTTTGTGTATATATTACCTTCTGCTGAGTTTGTTACACTGTTTTCCCACCTGTGTGAAACATACCATGTATCTACAAAGAATACTTACGTTTAGTCTGTAACAAAGTCTTTAACATGATTTTAACTTGTTTGTGCAGTCGATGGGTAGGTTTGTAACCTAAGTGGGTAAAGTAGATGAGGCACACCGGAATTCAGCTCCGTTCCACCAAGCATTTCTCTTTCTATACTAATTCTGGAGCAAATCCTGTGTCTTGGAGAACACTGCAATGGTATTGTGCTGCTGCTTACAGATTTTTAAGTATAAACTGAACTATTAGGAAACATTTGAGGTTCCTGAAAAATCATCAAGAAGATTTAATGACAGGTTTTAAAAGTGAAAATAGTATCATATTAAGTAAATTTTCCTTAAGTTTTTCATATGTTTTTATTACCAGACTGTTGAGTTGTGTTTCATAGACACAAAAACAGGAAAAAAGATGTGGTTCCTTTATTATTTTTCCCATGTGGCTGTATACAAAGATCTAAGATAATTTCTCTGTTTATAGAGTAAGCATGTGTATGGAGATCTAGTATCATCAGGCATTGTTTAAAATATCAGGGCTCAAATAAAGAGGTGCTTGCAGTTAAATTCTTCTCTCTTTGGCTTCTCTGCTCAATCTGCTATGTTCAAAAAAACCATCAGCTATGCAGGAGGTCTCTGAGCTACAGAGAGGTAAGGACTAACCTCTAGAGCCCTCAGGGAATCAGTAATGCCCAGCTCTCTCTCCCTCCCCTTGAATTAGGATGGGAAGGTAAGTTTACATCAAAGTGGCAGCCTATCCCTAAAGCCTGTATTGATGAAGGACAGTTCAAGACAAAAAAAATCTGTCTGTAAGCTGGGAGCTCTCTAGGCATTTGTGGAGTTAGCACAATTGCCATAGGACTCACCTGAGTAACGAACAGAAGGATAGAAAGATGTTACTTGATTTAAAATGTCATTGCATATTGCCGGAGGCATTGAAGAACTGCACTACTCTGCCTTTATTGCACAGCTCGAAGAAACGAGGAGGAGGCATTTGGAGTGCCCAACCACTGGCATTTATGTTCTGTGTTTGTGAACTCATTTGTCAAACTCTATTTGGGAACCTGGATTGGTCCAAGATTTTAAATCATACTTGGAGAGCTATTTGTTGCCTATAGTTGTGTTGGAATGTATGGTAAGGTGTTCACAGTCAGATACAATTTACATTATTATTCTTCCAAGATCTCTGTTCTATGAAGAAAATGTTATTTTAGCTGGAAATCCAGATACAGAATAGTTCCAGTTGGAAAGGACCTGCGATGATCACCTACTCCAACTGCATGGATGATGCGATGATAACTTTTTCTCACTTTTCTTTTGAGCATCAGATCCCTGGCTGGAATTAGCAGTGACGGGACTGGCTGAACTCAGAAAAGAAAGCCGTTGGCTCCAGAGACCTGTTTCATTCTGTGTTTGCAAATCTAACCTCAGAAACTTGGGAATCTAGTCTGAAAAATAGAAAGGATTCATTTAAACAGTGTAGGGTGATTTTTTTTTACTTTCCGGTTTTGCTCCCATTTCAGTAGTCAACAGATTCAGCCACCCCCAAGATATCATTTCAGTTCCTGATCAAAATCTAGTTTTTTTGATACACGGAATAACCGAATGAGCTCGCTGCAGTCCATGTGCCAACAGATGTGTCTCAACCCCAGAAGGGTTCAATGTTGTTGGTTGCCTTGGCACAGGGAAAAGTGGGGTACAGGAACAGAAGTGTCTACTCAAGCATGTTGTCTTCAGCTCAGGAGTACAGCACTTGACTTGCTTTACTCTCTAGCTTTGGTGGGCAAGGACAGTGATTGATGATTTTCACAGCTGTTAAGTTAAAGAAAAAAAAAAACCACACACAAGTTCAAAGCCAGATTTCCATGAGTTTCACAAAGACAGAATCAGTATTATTTATCCAGAAACAGTGTTATGCCACAAGCCTAGGTCTAAAAATCTAAACGAAACAACCACCTGCGCTGTCTCAACTGAGAGCAATTCTACAGATTTAATTTTTTTCTAAAAGGTACACAATTTTCAGTTGAATTCTACCCACTGGTATAAGAAGGTCAACAGAGTGTTTATTCTGTAGGATTTTTCCATGAAGAGAAATAGGGGAGAAGGAACTGTTTTGGGGAAAAAGGTAAGAAATAACTATCGAGTAATTTTGCTGATTTGTGTAAGGCTAAATGTAACTACAATAAAGTGAAGCTGCAACTGGATTACACCAAAAGAGCTGTGATATCTGGTACTAGGATGGTGCTAATACTCCTCAGAATTTGAGTGTGAAGCATCCCTGTGTGTGCCCCAGGTGTTGTCAGAGCCTGTACTGAGAGTAGAAGTAAAACAAGGACCTTGTTAGAGAAGTGTAGATCTTCATAACAGTAACTCCTCCCCACTAAAGCACCACCATCATTTTGCAGTTACTTAAAGCTCAGAAATCCAAAAAGGGATTAAGTGAAAAAGAAGCAGGTGATATGTAGGAGCTTGTTGACATTTATATTTGCCTTGCTTGACTTGTGTGAGAGAAGATACTGAAGAGACACCAAAAATACAGAAATAGGCCACCCGGTGGGGATGTATTTTAGGTTTCTCTGATCAATGGTACCTGAGGAGTGCCAGAGTAATTTTATCTGTTGCTTTGGTGCCCAAGTTTAAACATAGTAGTACTGCATTACAGACAGCTCTCTCCCTGGCTTCTATAAGTGCATAGACATGCACACATATGGTAATTGTATGTCTATATATGAAATACCATCATCTGACACTATGATCTTAATAGGAACATCATGTTACTTCCTGGGAGGAGGGGAGAGCTGAAAAATGGAAAGAAGAGGGCATATTCAAAGTAATTTTATTTTTCTGATGTCTAAACCTTCCTATTTAGGTGCTGTTTCTATTCAGCAGTAACGCAGGAATTAACTGTTGCGCTTGGAAACAGAAATCAAGTACCTAAAGTCAGATGTTGTGAATACTGCTTTAGCTTCTGCTCAAGTATGTGTTTTTCAAAAGTGCTGGGCACCTGACTGCTTCCACTGGCAATTTTTATCCGTGGGTGGTTGCTTACCTGCCACAGCTAATGACCATTGCCAAGAGAGCCCCTGAAACCTTGCCCTCCCTGCTGGCTTTTGTGGTCTTTGAGTATAGAATTAAAAGACTCTGCACAAAGGAGCTTCTGAAAACCAGCTCCAGAGATGTCTTAAGTTCTGTGTATTGTACGTATAGTATGTCACACACATGAAATGTATGATTTTAGATGTGTACGCATACATGCACATATATATACTTCTGCATGTATGAATGAAATATTGTTTAATGTCAGCATTCTTGAAAGGCGGTTTCATGGAAAAGTATTTTTATTTAGAGAAAGACAATCATAGAATAGTAGGGTTTGGAAGGGACTTCTGGAGATCATTGAGTCCAATGCCCCCACCAGGGTAGGATCATCCAGGGCAGGCCACAGAGGAACAGATCTAGGTGGGTTTTGAAAATATCTAGAGAACGAGATTCCACAACCTCTCTGTGAAGCCTAGGCCAGGGCTCCAGCACACTCACAGTGAAGAAGTTTTTCCTCATGTTGAGGTGGAGCTTCCTGCATTCCAGTTTGTGACCATTGCCCCTCATCCTATTGCAGGGCACCACTGAAAAGAGACTGGCCCCTTCTCCTTGACATCCACCCTTCAGATATTTGTAAATATTATGTAATCTTAAGGTGAAGTTTGGCTATACCTCTCCTTGCAACAAGCTGCTATCTGATGTCTCCAAGATGACTTGCACATGGTCATTAAATCCCTTCTGAGATGGCAGAGGAGCAGGAAAACATTTGCATGCACTCAACATTCTGTTTGAACATGAGCACATACTATATTGGGAGCTGCTCTGAATTTGGAATAATGAGATCAACATCAATGACAGAGTCCAGCATATGAATCATAAGTTTTAGAATAAACTTAAAACTTCAAACTAGTGGGCCTGAAGAAGACCTAGCCTGCTGGATCTGGAATCTGCAAAACCCCAGGAAGTGCAGTTGAAGCCAAAAGATGACTCACATTTCTCCTCCATAAGGAAAAATCGGTCACTTCTTGCTTAGTCTCTTTCCTCAAGCAGAGTTTAGAAACAGCAGGTAGGAAAATGGGAAATCTTGTGAGTGGGAAACAAAGCCAGAAATGAATGTCCTGTGTTTCTAGGTGCAGGAGCCCTCTGCTCCATCTGCTGGTGAAAATGGCAGGTTATACCCTAGGGTGTTTACTTTATATATGTTATATACCTATATCCTAATACTGCGTTCTTGTCCAGATATCAGAAACAGTTATCACAGGGACACACAACACTGCATTGAAAGTGAGTCAGGTGGCCAAAGGTACTGCAAGAAGGATGGTAGGATTCACGCTGTCAGCATAACTTTTCTTTTAGTATGTGTTTGTTGGTTTTTTTTTCTTAAAATATATCAATATCTCTGTATTGGTATGGGGCTTTGGCATACATGTGAACAGGGAAATTCCTTCTGTGTACTTCATGTGTAGAAAGGGCATTTTATTTTCCAAGTTTGTGTAACTTATTTGTATGAGGAGGATCCTGAGTGCAGGGAACCTGTATTTTGACTGGCTTCCTGATAACTTATCTTTCAGTGATAGAAATGGTCCCAGTTTGGGCTATACACCAGATTTTCCTATGAATACTCATATTCCTAAGAGCTTCTCATGATGAGCTTGATATCCTGTTATGCTGATTAACCTTGTGAAAATAACTATCTAATAATAATCACAACACGGCGTTTTGAGCAAAGAAAGTGTCCTGGTGATAGATACAGACATAAAATTACTATAAAGCAAGTACTAAGCTAGTTAGTTACTGGCTGAAGTAGTTTGTTTTTTTCGTTAAAGCCCGAAAGGCTCCACATTTTTCTAACCCGTGCTATGCAGGCCTTGTCACCTGTGTCACACCTTCCTGGGTGCCTTGCTGCAGTGGAGGCAGTATTGGTGAAAGTTCAGGAACTTGTGATAAATCTTGGGAAGTCGTTCAGAAGGCAAGACTTACCTAAAAAATTGGTGTCATGTTGTTAAAATGAAAGAGTAGCATCGGGATAGGCTGCCAAATGCTGCCTTGCTTTCAACGCTTCTCTTAAACCTCTGCAGATTACTCTCTGAAACTCACTGATGACTGGTTTTCTGGAGTTTTTTTGTGGGTTACTTTGTTTGGTTTTTGTCCTTTTTTTTTTTCATGGAAACTTCCTTTGCGCTGTGCGTCAATGTCAACATTTTCTGCTTTGCCGAGCCAGCCCCTGCAATGGTTTTTCTGCTGATAAGTTGTTTGCTGAATTATTCTTAAATTTGCAGGTTGGCTTGGAAGAGCTGACACAGGGGAAACACCATAAGAGATACAAAGGTGTCACAGGTAATGCTCACGTAGGCTCTGCTGGGGACACCCAAGAAACTTGCTGGATTTGGGCAGAGACTTCTTTAGATGGTAACTACTGGCTGCCAAACTTGCACCTGCTGACACATCTGAGATTGCACAGATGGGTATAAAGCTCTGCAAGTCTAAGCCCCTCTTTTCACCTAGATTTTTTGATACTATGTGTAGAGTACCACGCTGTGTATTTCTTCCTCAGCGTTTTAGTTTATTGGTCATTTGCTCTCTCGTTTGTAACGAGAACGCTTAGGAACTAACAAAGCTCGGCCTACTCCTGCATCAGTGCCCCAGGCTCTATGGTGTTGGACTATATGTAGCCATGGATGTCAAAGGTCCTTTATTTCCATTGCATCTGATCTATCTTACTGTGTCTGTTGAGAAATAAATGTCCTGTAGTGAAGACAGGAATGGGGTTGGAGAACAGAGCACCAGGCAGACATGCAGGAGGGGGGATTCTCTGCACTAATTCATGACAGCTTGTGTGAGCATGGAAGTGAGGTGACCTCAAACTGAAGATCTGCTGATGAACAAATAAACAAGTGTAGCTTCAAACTTCAGGTACTGCAGTAACCTGCTTCACCCAAATGTACCTCTGTTCCCTCTGTGTGAGTCACAGGCCACTACCCCAGCCAGTGTTTGCTAATTTTTATTTCTGCCCACGCAGAGGGAGAGTTTCATATACAAATGCTTGTAGAGACATACGTAGCCAACAGGCTTGAGTCACTTGGGATCAGGAGCCTTAAGCAGGTTGTCTCCATCTCCAGATCGGTTAAACAACTTGGTTAGAGATTTCTGCCAGGGTTTTGCCTCCTGCTGCCACTCTTTCCTGTGAGATGGCTGCACATGGAGAGCCTGCAGAGCTATCTACAAGTAAACAACACTCCTCCTGAGTTACACAGCCATATAGTCCAAGAACAGGGTGGAGTGTCAGCATTTCACAGGATTTCTGTTACTTTCATATAAGGTGTTTTTCATTTGTCAGTGGAAGAAAAGCGATGGTTTTCAAGACAGTCAAGAAAAACTGAGACCTGTGCCTGCTGAATGTAGCACAGGGATACAGATCTCTCTCCTGTCTGTTAGTGCTGCACTTTTTTTCCCCTACCACTAGTGTTGCCATGTTGGCTTCCTTATTATTCTGCAGCCAACTTTGCCTCTACCTCTTCATTGTTCTTAGATATATTTCCAACAATCTCTTCTGCTTTTTCACATTTCATCTTCTTTCTTTGTTTTCCTGTCTTCTTCTTACTTGATTTTTGGAGGAAAATAAATGGAAAAGTTGTTCCCATTGTAAATAGACTGGAGGAAGTGACGACTAAGATTGGTAGCAGAGAGAGTATGGAAGGAAAGGCTGAGAAAGTGAGAAGAGAGATTTGCTTAGAAAAAAATGAACAGAAAATGGATTTCAGTGTGGAGTGAATGAACTGCCAGATGGGGGAGAAGTACCTCCTCTGCACTGTGGAGGAATAGGCTACAAACTGAATAAGTAGTTGCCATCACAGGTAGGCAGACATTTTTAAACACTTTAAATCTAGGATTTTTAGATTATATATTTTTTTTATGCTTGTAGATACACTGGCAAGAATGCAAATGACACCTTAGCAGCTCTTTGTAGTGAAGATTCGCCTTCTCATCTCAATAGATAGTAGAAAGCAAGCAACTGCAAGATCCTGGTGGGTCTCCAAGCCCACTCACAGTCCACAGTGTATGAAGAACAGAGGGGTTTTTCATGCTTGTGTTCTTTTATTCAATGGCCTCTCTGCAGTTAGGAAAACAGACACAACAGGCAAAAGTACAGCTGGCACACAGCACAATAAATGACTAATTTTCACTCAGCAAAGTTCTCTAAATGCTGCTACGTGCCAGACTCTGTGGAGCCATTTCTAAGATCTCAAAAGAAAGATTAAAAACATTTCAAATACACAGAATTGACAGGAAAGTAAACTTTTCTATGGAAGGGACACAAGAAGCCAGATGGTGAGTGTTGCACAAAGCCAAACAAACCCAGTCTCTGAATTCCTAAGGCGTATAAACCTCTGCAGAGAAATTAAATTTCTCTGAAGGAAAGTGAACTTTATGCAAATTCACACTCTGTCATAATTCTGTCATGCAGAACAAAGATCTTGTAATTTCCCAAAGTTGTCCTTTCCCTACCCTTCTGAAAACGTGTTCAAAAGCATAAAATAAGCAGCTCTTTCACTGGAGCAAGCTGGTGAGGAGAGGGAATAATTATATGTAGCAGAGGGGAATCAATCAGTAGTTAATTGTGCTCCTTTTGTTGTTGTTTGAAATAGTTCTGTATCCACACAAAGGTTTGTCTTTTGTTGCTGCGTTGTACAGTTGTGTGGTGATGTACCAAGCTCTTAAAAGGAGAGTGTGATGGATGATCTGTGGCTTCAATTCACAGAATTTCAAATATGTTCGTGCATGCCTAAGAAAAAAATTGATTGAGGTGTATTAATACACACGTTATTTAAGTTCCTTGACCAGTGAGCAGCAATAATAAAATTTAATAAGATGCTGGCTTGCATAAAGTGAGCTGTAAGTCTAGGAGTGTTATGCTGTCACTTTGTAGAACTCATTTTGTCTTCATCTGACATTTATTGCCCAACTTAGTTCACTCTATTTTGAAGAAAGATGTACTAAAATTGTAGAGCATGTGTCCTAGAGCATCTACATGACAGAGTGGAAGGATTTATGTATGAGGAAAGGGATTATGGAAGTTTAGAGGGCGGTGAAGAAACCATCTGTAGGGATATAATTGACAGAAAGGTAAGGGATTATAAAATTAAGACGTTGTATTTAAATATTTGTTATTACATTCTGATTTTAGCTTAGCATCTAGGACCCCATGATGGTCTTTTCTATGCATGGTATGGCACACTCTGAGAAGATTAGTGAAACAGAGTGGAAGTCAAGAGAATGAATTAGCTGTAAGCAATTTGAATAGTTCTAATCGCATGCGACTAAAGTGGCAATTATCTCTATCTGCTTCCCAGTCTGTATATTAAAGCTCATTTTTCAAACTTAATTAGAATTGACTCTAAAAGAAAAAGTAGCATTCTTCTGGACAAAACCAAACTGGCTGATAGGTGTAAGAATGAATAGGTCTAGGGATAGAAACAAGAATTCTTCACTTTATTTGAGGCTATGGCCCTAAATAATTCTTGAAAGTTATTAAAACGAATTTAACTTTTTGTCTTCGGAGATGGAAACTTGGGGCGTTCCCTCCCCCCGCCCCCCCAAAAAAAAAACCCCTACAAAACCATTACATAGAAATGCTAGAAGAATAAATGAGATCTATTCGATAAGGAATAGTTGCATGCTTCTGTTAGGCCTAAAGTTTGCCTGGGTTTAGATACATGCTGAGGTATTTTCCGTTGTGTGTGTTTGATTCAGCATAAATGAATGTGCAAGCAAAACTGCAGGACATAAAGTGAAAGAGTTTTTGAGAAAAGAAATGAAGCAGGTATGAAGCTTTCTTTTTTTTCTTGGTTTGAGAAAACAAAGATTGTCTCTGCTTTGGTGTCCCGTACCGCTAGCGCAGAAGTGTGTGCTTATCATCCAGGATGGATGATGAAATCTGCAGTGAAGCCAGCGACTAATGGTGAGTGATGAGAAGTGATTAAAAGGGCAACTCAGAATACTCAGAGTTCATTGGTGCTGCTGTACAGTGATTGGTAGGGAGTTAATGCTCATGAAATAAAACTCCAATTAGTCTATAGCAGCTGACCTCCAGTTGAAAACAGCTTTGTGCAGAAGACAGAATTTCAAACCTCTTTAAGATGTATCAGGACCTGATTTTCTCCTCTTCTGTTATACTTGGGATGTAACTGATTTATAACTGAGTAGATGGATGCCAAATCAAAACCTGGATGCTGGAGACCCCTCAGGGCTCCCACCAGCAGCCCAGGTTTTCTGCATCAGCAGACATCTGCATCAGGGACATGCGTTACTGCCTGTGTAGTTGTCTGAAGAGCCAGTTACTTTTTTTTTTTTTAATAGCTCGTTACTTAGCTCTTGGGAAAGGTCTTCTGTAAAACCATTTGTAGATGCATTCTTGCCAGTTTTCACAGGTTTGTTAACTAGTAACTACAGACTTCTCAGGAGTTCCTTTCTCATTTATTTGTTATTCATGAAATGGTAGATGCATATGGATGAGGTTGAGAAAGAGGTGCTGCCTAAGAGTAAACATGTATGGAAAGAAAACAGAGATCTCCCTACCATCCCTGGGGGTGATACTGGTGTGCACAGAAAAAAATCAACTATCATCTTGCAATCCATAGACTTCTTGAAAACATTTGCTGCTTCTGTAGGAAGAATGATGGAATGGGAGCAGACCTAACTTGATGGAGAAATACTTAGTTCTTATGAGACTTTCTGTTTCTGTATGCATGATCTGTCTCCCATATGGGAGCTTCTCACACATCTGATGTGTTCAGTCAGATGTCCAGGTAGATTTAGGTTAGATATTAGGAAGAAGTTCTTCACTGTGAGGGTGATGAGGCACTGGAACACATTTCCCAGAGAGGTTGTGGACATCCCATCCCCAGATATGTTCAAAGCCAGGTTGGATAGGGCTTTGAGCAAGCTGGTCCAGTGGAAGGTGTCCCTGCCCGTGACTGGGGGCTTGGAACTATGTGATCTTTAAGATCTCTTCCAACCTAAACCATTCTGTGACCTTCGATCTGTTTTGGTAAGAACTGACAGCATAGTAAGGCTGCAGTAAGAGGTTGTTTTCCTGACGCTTCTTGCAACAAAATACTCTTCTTCTTCTACTCCTCTGCATAAATCTGAAAACAAAATAACTTGAAAAGATTAGTGAGGAGAATTTAGTGACATATCTTCTGTGATACAGAGGGCTAAAATGGATTAACCAAGTGGCTTCCTCCAGGGCCTGCTGGTGTGATTCAGTAACACAGTAAAAGTGTAAAACACAAAATAACAATAGAATAGAAGGCCAAAAGATAAAATTGCGGAGTTGCTTTGTGAGGCAAAATTATGGTATAAAATAAGTTTGCAGTGGTGGCAGCACTAATAAAATATTGTAATCTTAGAAAAGACAATAAAAAATATAGCTGCAGAAAAATAATTGCATTTGATTGATTTCAGAGACACTTATTACTTGCTCTGTTGGTGTTTTGTTGCTTGTAATATAAGGTGGACTTCCACAGAGAAATCTCCTGGTGGGAACAAACTGTTCAGCCTTAGAGACCTGTTAAAACTTTTCAGTTGTTTTGTTGCTTGGCTCTTTTAAGTGCTGTCTCTGTGGATTTGCTGACTACTTCCTTTGGGAGTTTTTGTTAACTCTCAAAGCAACATTTTAAAATGCTCTTTTTCAGCAGCTTTTGTCTCATGCCTTTTTGTGGCAAAATCTTTTTGATATCCTGGATTTCAGTATCCCTACTATACCCATTTTGTTGTCAGTTATGAGGAGACCCAGGCTGTGTATATACTACTTCTTCTAGTCTGTTGAACGACTTAGGTTGTGTCTCAGTTCAGTGTGCTGTAGAATCAAGAAAACAGATGCATTTAGTCTATTCAGGAAAGAAGAAAGCTTAACAAGTCAGTACTGATCCTGAGCGTGTTTCAGAAAATACCTGGTGCATTATATAATGGAGAAATAAACTCGTCTGCAATTTAAAGGTGAGATGTTCAGAGCTGCAAACTGCAACATGTGTCACAGTGGTACAGGAGGTTTAATGCCTGCAGTTATGCCATACAGAAGAATCAATGAGGATTTTTCACAAGTTAAGCCAGCAAAGTAAAATAGAGAAACATATGACTGGGTGACCTTTGTAGCTTGTGTGATGTCTTTTATCTGGGAATCTCAGAGGACTGTAAGCACTGAGCAAGGAGAAAATGTTTTCGCTCGGAACTCATAGGATTTAACACAACTTGCCCAGTCAGATGAGAAATGAAGTCTATAATTAAAGTCTCTGGGTTTCCAGTCATATTTTTATTACTAGACCAAGTTTTCTTTCTATCAAACTTAATACAAAGCTCTCCCTCACTAGTTTTGCACGAATTTTCCTTAAGGTAGTTGATACCTACTTGGAATGAAAAAGAAAAGAAATTCAGGGTCCCTGAAAGACAGACCTCTTTAACATGAACTGTTTAAACCTATACATAAAGCCCCTACATGAGAAGGAAACTGTCTTCACGTGATTGGTGGAGAGATGTACCAGATCCCTGCAATCATCAGATGAAAGGCCTAATCCTCTGAAGAAGAGGGAGTGGAGTGTGGATTTGTGGTTTGGGCTGTGAATCACATAATTAAATGGGAACAGCTGAGGGAGCTTACATGGGGACAACTGTGAGTGGTGAACCCTGATCCCTTTCACAGGATCTCCTTATGTCAGTTTTGTGATCAGAGAAATCATGAAATAGAAGTGGATATTGTGGAAACGTTTCTGAAGGCACAGACAAAAGGAAGATAGCAGGAAAGCATTGAGAATCACTGCGAGATTTTTGCAGGGTGACTCTCTTTTTTTACTCTCATGCCACTGAATTTATGAGGTTTAAACCACGATCAGTAGCAGGGAATGGTTTGGAAAGACTTCCTGTCTTCTGACAGGAAAAAAAAAAACAGGGAGGAAAAAAGAGGTTTTATTCTGGAAAGTGGTCATTTGAACTTTATCCATACACCAGTTTGCAATTAGTAGTACTGGAGCTTTAACATGAATTCCAGCACTCTTGTAAGTCTCACTTAACTCTTTGGGGATAATGGTTATAGCAGCTGAGAAATCACAGCATCTTTCTGCCCTCACAACACTCTCTGAAATAACCGAGGCCTTCCTCAATGAAATGTTTACCTACATTTGTTCCTTCCTGGCCCAAACAATGGCTTTAATTGCTTGTAATTGCTTTCAGCTCTTATTTCTCCCATTTTTTACACTAACTTGGGTAGATTAGCTCGATCAAATTATTTGTTAAAGACAGGCTTGTGGGTTAGGGGATCCAGATAGGCTGGCACATCAGGAGGTGAGGTATCTGTAGTTTCACAGGGCTGTCAGTCCTGTCCTACCACATGATGAGAATCAGAAGACTTAATCTGGTCTGCTACCTTCAGTCAAAGCTAACTCATGGCCACCTAGAGCTAACGCAGTTGAGAGCATTCTGTTTTCTTAGTGAGGACAAAGTCTAGGTATTTTGTTTTTATTTAAAAAAAAAAACAAAACAAAACTCTGTTATTCTTGATAGCTATCAGTATAGAATCGATTATGGGATTTAAAAAAGTTTTTTGTAATGACAAATCTTAAAAAGGTGAGAGTGTGTATTGCTATTCTCAGTACTTTGGATAAATCCTGCTGGAGTATTGAACATATTTGCAGAAATTGTCTTTTGGCAATGCTTGCAGTAATTGAAACCATGAGATTTTACATGGGAAAACAAGACATTCAAGAAATATATGCATGTGTCAGTATTCCTGTACTTGTACATGTGTGTTTGCAACCTGTAGCTTAAGCACTTTAGCTTGGGGTGGGGGTGTTCCCAGGTGAGACTGGTTGGGGCTGTTGAAGTGCATTGACCCTGCTGGTGCTCTCCGAGCCCTGACTCTGAGTCCTCCGTGAGATGAAGAACTCAACCACATTAACCTCTAAAGTCTGAGAATTTACACACTGGATTTACTTCAAAGTCCTGAGTTTTGATTTTGAATGCTTGGGCTGATGAAGCTGGAGTTGAGGTGCAATGGAGCCTTTCAAGCTGTGGATGACATCCGCCAAAATATGGGGAAGAAGCAAGTTTCTGCTAAGGTTTCTGGTGGGTTCCTCCAAGGGTGTGCTATGACTTTGCTGGGTCAGGGGTTCAGTGGGTAACAAGCAACTGGTTTGGGGATGCTGATGTGCATGGCTACTTACAGAAGTGCCTACAAAATTGGATAGTGCAGCTGAAGCAGATAGTCTGGCCTCACATTTCAATTTTAAACATTTACTCTCAATAATCTCTAAAGGTCATTGCTTTTGGTCAGATGTTATTTATTGTATTGTAGTGTTTCTGATGGTAAATAAGGTTTTCAAAGGGGTCTGAAAATGTGTACTTTCAGAATCCATATTGGACAATCAAAATCAGTGTTTTTAAAATATTTTTTCTCTTTGAAATGAACATTTGATCAGTCCTATAAAAACAGAAGTTGGATTTTCAATCTGATGGTAAACTTCTGTCAGTTGATGATGTAGTCATACTTGCTCCTCGTATTGCTTGTTAGTCACAGATACCGATAATACTTTTGCTTCTGCTTGAAGCTGTAATAAATGCTATAGTTTGTGTACAGCAATAATAAGAGGAACAATTTGTAAAAAAAAAAAACAAAACCAAAAAAAAACCCAGAAGGTAAACTATATGTTTTCATTTTACTCTGGAACAAACATGTGTTCCACTCTTACTTCACAATAATATTTAAAATAAAGATAAAGGAGCAACAGAGCCTATCAAAGTCCATGAATTTCCCTTTCAGGTTATCTTGAACTTTTGCTTTTTGCTTTTGTTGGGAGTTGAACATAGATGCATTTCTTGTTTAGAAAAATGTATGTATATTAATGGAAACACCTGTTAAAATTTGATAGAAAATCCTGTGACAGTTTTAGGGGACCTAATTCAATCCAGTAGCGACTAGTAGGCAGTGGATGTATAAAGATATTTTTGAAACATTAACAAAATTACTGTAAATTAAATAAGCCCTGCACCTATAAGTTATATACACTGGCTTTATGTGGTTTGGTAGAACTAACCCTACAGTAAGAATTTTTTTTTTGTTCCCCAATTTATGTCACTTTAAGAAATGAAATTAGGTCTGTGTCCTTGTGATATGTTGAAGTACATACTGAAGACAAAATGGCAGTCTGCATTCTATAATTGAACAGCCTTGGCACATAGGGTCTTTGGGCATGAAATGTTTTAGTAGACATTATAGCATCTCTGTTTGCTTGTAATTGTACCAAACGGCATTTAAATCCCCTCTGAGGCAACGATGAGCAGCCGTTCCCAGCACGCCGGTTTCAAATGCCAAGTGGAGCAGATATGCTGAGCAGCAGCAACACACACAGTGAGAAATAGGTTTCTGGGGGATTGCCCTGGGGGTGCGTGGCGGCGAAAGACATAAGGAGTTAGAGAGAAATAGGAAACAATCACTATCACTTCATCTTGGAAATCTGAAGTTTACTGAAAAGGAAAGTGATTGGGAGACTTATTTTGAACGTGCGCTTTTGATCTCTACACAAATGCTAAAATAGAGGCTACGTTAGGGCCAGCTTGACAATAAAAAGACATTACTAGGAGATGAAATTTTAAGTGAGAAACTGGGAATACAAATGAAGCTGAAGTTTGTACCTGCTTATGTACATTCTATCTTGCTCTGTGAAGATGAAGGAATATTATGTCTGGTTTGATAGTCATTTTTATGTGCTTTTCATTTTAATAATAGTCACCAAGTGGTCACGGTCTGAATTTATTCTAGGGCTAGCGCAAGATACACTCGTGTATATAAAAGATCATTAATATAGAGATAGATATTTGTCTTATCTGATATATGACAAAGGTGGTAAATATGAGAGATCAGAGGACATTTTGAAATGATCACTTTGGAATTTTTTACAAATTAAATTTAAACAAACCCTACCAGCTAATTACTTTTAGATTATATTCTTTTTACTTATCTAACCTGCTTTTCCTACTTTCAGTTGCCCTTCCTATGACAAAGTTAAAAGGTGGGAATGTGAAATCCTTCCCTGGCTAGAGTGAACAAAATGTTTTTTCAATGGGCTGGGCATTGAATGCCAGTTCTCAAAAATAAGGAGTTTGATGCTCTCTGCATAGCAATTTTCTTTTAAACCCCTCAGATTTTATACCCATAAATGACAGCCCTTATATTGCTAGTTGTACATCAAAACTCTGGCCTTGAAACTTTCATGTAAAGTAGGTTAAGATTCCATAGGGACGTTGATCAGTGACATCCTTCGTTTGTGTAATATGGTACACTCCAACTAGTTTTGGAAAGGGGTTATTGAGAAGTGTGTTTAAACGGATTTGCTTCAAACAGCCAGTTTATTTCCATTGACACTCGATGGATAATCCTTTGTCTAATAGGGATGGCAAGATCTCTTTTGTGGGACATAGATTTTGTGATTAGACACACTAAGCTGCTTTAAATCACAGGCAAAGGTAGCCTCTTAAGATTTACAAGTGGTTTAACTGTTAAGCTTTACATTAAGCTACTTTTACAGTGTATAGTGCATGGGACACTTAAGATAGACCCTGTACCCTGACAGATCCAGTGGAAGCACTATTGGTTGTGTATAGAGACTGAACCTGCCCACAGATGATGACTGACCCATCCTGGGGACCTCAGCAGCTGCCAGCAGAAACCTGTGTGATGCAAAAGCACGAGGAGAACTTCTGTAATTGATGGTGTAAAGGAAGCTGGAGAAAGGTAAGTATAACCACTTTGACTAAAACTGTAGTTTAGCCTCAAGGCTTCAGCAAGTGCCACAGGAGCTGGGATAGCTGAGAGCGGTCAGTGCTCCTGTTCTGCTGGTGCAATTCCCCACCTGCTAGATTGTCACTCAGGACAGTAGCTTTCCTGTTACCATTTCATTTATGATTCCTGCTACCTTTTACGTCTGAAGAGTTATGAATCCTCCAAGCTAAGTACCTCTTGAGTGTTTTACAGCATGCGTTAAATGAATGCTTTGATACAGCTCTTTAGATAAGTACTAGGTCTGATGCAAAGGGAGGTGTGGTTCCAGCAGCATGCTACCTACTTTGGTGTGACTTACTGTCTTCTAAATCACCTCTCTTCCTGCAGAAATCCAGGGTGGTGAGGCTTACCTGGCAGATTGGAACACAGTTAAATGTGCATGCGACATACGTGTCTGGATCCTGATGTCTGTTTGATCACTTGGCTATTGCTTGTGTGCCGAGGTAAAGGAGCCTGTGGTCTTTGGGGATATGTGATTATACAGATCTGTACTGCGAAGGGTAGAATTTTGCCCTCTTTGATCATCCCTTTTATTGATGGGCTTGCCACAAAGGTTAAAGAGAGCTTCTCGCTTTGAAAGCTTAGGAACAGCCCAGCTGACGAAGTAGTACCTTTATTTGTTAAAAGCTTTTCAAGCTTATAGACCTGGAAGAGCCCCAGTAAAATCAATGAAAAACTATCCAAGATAAACAGACTTACAGATGAATAAATGCTCACCACTATTTTTAGTCTGAGCTCACAAAATCTCTTCCTGACTGCCTGGCCTTTTTCTCTAATAAAACAGCTAATTCTCCAAATATTAAGAGGCGTATTAGCAGATTTGGGGCTCTCAGTTCTTCCTGAGCTTAAACAGAGGGAATGCAGCTAGACAAAACCTTATCCAAATGGGCCTGTAAGTACTTGTTTAGCAAAGTTCCCGTCTCGCCAAGGACTGATCTTTCCACAAAGTCTAAGCCGTGATGCATTAGAGAAATAGTGAGCAACACTGCGGCAAATGAAAACTTTACTCATTCATTACTGTAGCCAGCATGGGAAGGATTTCTGTGCAAGTAGAAATAAACAATCCTCTAATTTACTGGTGCAATTTTCCAGAGTGTTGAGCACTCAGAGCTATAGTAAAATACATGGTTTAAATGAAGCTTGAGAGACCATGGGAAGAGAGAGTGAAGAGTCTCTGGGACAATTGGATCTCTTACTCTGAGACCAAGTTTTCTCATCTGCTTTATTGCTTAACACTGTATATAGGGTTTTTTTTCCTAGACATGAATAAAAATACCCTCCTGTGTTTGCATGTGCTAGATGTGTCTCGTCTGGATGGCTGGACGTACTGATACTGAAGGCACTCGTCCTCACCTCTCGGGTGGTTCAGGGCAACAGAGCGCTGCTGGACTTTTGTTCCCTGCTCTATCTTCCCCTTGCTCTGTGCATCAGAAAGCACGAGGTTGTTTATTTGAATATCCTTTCAAACCACCTTGCTTTGATGTGGAAAAGCCTAAGCCCGCAGAATGCAGCTACTTGCTGTGACATAGAGTTGGGTGTATATTTGGAAATCTTGTTTCTCTTTGAAGTGGGTATAATTTTGCCTCAAACTAACTTACAGCATAGCTGTGTTTTGCATGTATATTCCTTTGTACTGAGGTAATTTGATGATCTAATGATGCCTGAGTGTGACTTTCAGGAAAGGGACAAGACCTCTTTTATGGGAATGCTTTGTAACCGTGCTCCTTGCATCCCCTGTGACCAGAAGTCTGTGAGGTACCGGCATGGTTAGGTTGCCCATGTCTGCTTCAGCCCTCGAACTGCTTGTGGCTAGGACTTCTACCTGCTCAGGAAGAAGCTGAAAATACCTTTCTGTATTTACCCAAGCCTCCTGTGGTCTGCTCCTGCGCTCCCATTGTGTGCAAAATGTCAGCTGGTTAGGACTTTGTTCTAGAAAGGATTTTCTGGTTGGAGGCTCTTGGCCTGTGGCATATACCTGATAAGTTGACTGGTGGGAGTAGGGCCAACATGATGCTTACCTTTTCTCTCACGTGAAGAAACTTCTCTTTGCAAAGTACTTTTTTGTGGAGTCTTCCTCATACCCAGGCAACCTACAATCCACTTGCATTCAATAGATGATTTCATAATATCCAAAGAATTTATATGTTTTTGAATATCAAACCCTTTTCCATACTGATGTTTTGTGTTTACAGCTCTGCTTCTCTGAAGATTATACCCCAGCTCATCCTGTGAGGATGAGTAACAGATATGGGGATCAAAAAACTAATCTTCCTTGTGCCAAGTCTCCTGCAGGGCTGCAGCGAGACAGCAGGTGGGGGTAGTAGATCAAGGACTGAAGAGACACCTCCAGCACAACTCCACTATTGTAGAAAAAGGGGAACAGGATTTGGACGTGAAGCTCTGCACCGATCTTCATGTCTGGAACAGCACAAAGATAGATTGGAAAAAAGTAACATGGGTGGGAAAGAAGACTCTCTAACTGGGGCAGTGCCTGATTGCCTGGGGCTGTGCTGTGGTTGGCAGCCCAAGCAGGGTCCATGCCTTAGGCTTTCATAGTGAGGCTACCAGCAGTAAGCATGCTTGTGCTTGTGCAGGCTGTTAGGGGATACTTAGATGCATGGGTTTGTTCCTGGAATTGTTGGTGATCATCATCTTGGGCAAACGTGAGCAAAGAGTTTAGACTCGGCACAATTTCCTCCATGTAACAGCCTCCTCAAATGCATAACCGTAATGTCAGCTTTTGCAGCTTTTCTCCCATCCTATTATTTTGCTGCACCCCAAAGTGCTGTCTTGCTATGATTTCCATTTACTTTTCTGACCCACTTCTCCATCTCACCTTACTAGGTGGCATCCCAACCATCTTAGGCTCAGGAGAAGACTTTGTTAATAAAGATGTCTTTTACTGAGCAGGAAACCTTGTATGAGCAATCTGAAGCACCTGCTGTCTGGTAGAAAAGAATATTAGTCTGTATAAGTTTGGTGAGGCTGCTCTTCAAGGTCTTGCACACATTTGTGTATCAGTAAATCCCAATCATTTTCACAAATGGCTTTTAAATAAAAGTGTATTTCATATTTGCAGAGAGGCTTTAGCAGAAATGTAATTCTCCAAGGCCTGTAAGTATTAATCCCAAATCAGCTCATACATTCTTTCTGAGCTGCTTTAACTGCGTTACTTGCAGCAGAAGTAGACACTGTATTAAAAAGCACAAATTACCAACGCTTTCTCCTCACCCTTCCCGCAGCTCCCACATTCCTCTGCTCCATCATAACAGCCAAAGGCTCTGTGCAGGACTTCACCAATACTGTGAGGGGGGTTCAGTACCTGTCCAGCTGACTTATAGATGGAGTTTATAAAGTGTAGGAGTCCTATAGAGCAGAGTCACCTTTTGCCTGAAGGGAAACAGGTCTCTCCCAGTCCAGCAGTGTGCTAGTAAATGCCGCTCCCCTGATGTTTACAGCTGGCTTTCATCTTCACTGTCAGCCTGCACAAGAGCCTGGGTGTAAGCTCAGTGTTTACTGAATTAACTACTTCAGTGAGTAACCTTCCTCTGTGGGAAATCTCATCATGTAGATGAGCCCCATGCAGTTCTGGTAGCTCTGTGACATTTTTCCTTTGACCTGTTGACAAAAAGTGCTGGAATACACCAATGACAGAACCATCTCTGTTGTGGCCAAGCTTTGGTAAGCGGAGGTGCAATTTATCATGTCCAGTATGCAGCTGAAACTTGGTTTTGTGCTCGGTGACCTAGAACAACGGTCAGCCTCAGTTTTTTGAACTCTGAATACACTTGATCCCTTTTCAGCACATGCACCTTTTCTCCTTTTGGTGCAAAAAAAGCAAATGCCCACAGGACGGGAGCAGGAGAGATATGTTCAAAACTTGGTATCGAGCTGCTTTGTTTCTGCTGTGTTTTGGGTGTCTTTAGGTCACAAAGTTGTGCAAAGCCATTTCTGTTAAGACCAGCTGCTGAAAGACAAAGCTGCAGTAAGACAAATACTCAACATTTAAAATACAAATTGTTTTGTTATTCTGTTGTACTTCTAGGTATAGATCAGTTGTTGTAAGTCTTTACATTTCTGATACAAATATCTGCATTTAGTGGCAAGCATTATTTTTAGTTTTGGTGGTGTATCACTAAACTAACACTGTAATACTGTTTGTTTTCAGTAAATGGGTTTAAAAGCAAAGAAAAGTGATGAAAAGAGTGTTCCAGTCGTGTGTGGAGACTTTTTCCCTCCTTCAGTTACACTAGATTGTATGGATAGAGCGTCACATTACAGGCCGCTGGCTTGCCAACAGGGAAGGTGCTTTCTAAAAACATACTTCAGGGTTTGTGAAAACACTTATTTAAGACAAAGGAAACTCTTTACCGAAGCACTGAAACCATAGAGAGTGGGATTATGATGCAAGTCTTCAAAGGAAAACCACTGGGCTACAGGCAACACAGTCGGAAGCACAACAAAGGACTTGTGAGGCTTAGCAGAGGCACGCAGGAGATGGGTTGGCTTGCCTGCCTGCATGGGGTTGCGAGAAAGGGTCTTGGAACAAGATTAAAACTTTGTTCTTAGTAGGATTTCTGCACAGTTTGCACAGCTGACTGGGAAGGCAGAGCAGGCCCAGGCTATCAGCATTTATCTCTTTCCCCAAGTGTTGCTGGGGTGAGGAGAGTGGGAGGGCTGCTGCTGAGCTGCGTGGCCAAGAGGTGCATGCCTGGCTTTGCAGCTCTCCACGGGAGGAAGAAACTGTGAGTTTAAAAATCTTCTCATGAATTCCTCGCAGTTGCATGAACGCTTCTGCCTTCATTTAAAATCTCTGGAATGTATAATACAATTTAGATAGTAATTTCTATAATATGTAAAGTGGGATGCAGCACAGGGAATTCTTACATCGCTCCATTGTCACAAAATGAACAAAGTACAGAGGTTATTCTGAAGATAGTTGCTTTTTTTTAGGCCCTAAACCTAATGCAGTTTTTGGCTTGAATGCAGTTTTGAACGATGTCAACAGAAGAACTTGCCTGAAACTGCACACGGGTCCTGCTCTGCAGGGCTTTTTGGAGAAAAAGCAGCTTATTGTCCTTGAAAGTCGGGTTACGTGTAGAAGTGCTAGCATAGGGTTATGTCAAGATGATGGTTCTGAATTTAGATTTTAAATTGTTTTCTCCTTGTAATAGATAGGTTACACAGATGTAAACTCCTCATCCTGCAATGGTATTGGTACCTCAGTACTAAAATGCCTTGGCTGCTCTGCGTGAACATTAAAATGCTTGTCAGTAAAGTGTTGTTTGAGCTTGTGACTAAAAACTGTTTTCAGCAGTGTGCTGGCAGCATTCTCAAGAAAAGATTTCTGAACTACTGTAGTGTACGAGTTAACCCCTGGGCCTAATCACCTGTTGTCACTAAAAATTTCTTGGAACTTTTCACAGTAGGAAGTTTATTAACTCTGCTGTTTAGACAAAGTCCACTATGGATAATTATGTTGTGGCAACATAAAGTACTATGCCACGGTACTTTCTGTTGGTAGCTCTTTCCCTTTTCATCCTAAAATGTGGTATGATAGTCCCAGTTTCTTCTACAGGATTTAGAGGCACTTTGCCTGTTTCATTAAAGTCAAGGTCCGCAGTTAACACACGCTGATCTTCCCAGGTTGATGCAGTATTGCACATCAATGCTGGGTAAAGCTGCGGTGTCTGTTGGGTTGAGAAATGGGCTGCGTGATGAGAATGGGAGCTGTGGTGTGTGTCCTGTGGCTTTTGTTGAGAAGTCACAGCCTCCTTTGCCTCTTTTTCTTCAATTAGTCACGATCAGTGCCTCTGAAACTGTCATGAATCTGTGCGGATGTGCCTAAGAGGGAGAGGAATGTTCTTTGTTTTTCACCACTTCCCCATTTCAAGTTTTCAGTCTTATGACTTGTTTCACTACATCAGGTTGTGCAGTTCGCTTATCCGCATCCTGCCTTTGCTGAAATGGCTGTGACTGTGCTGAGGTACCTCATTCACAACAGGAACATGTGACGATTTCTGAAAACTAATGTGGAGGATCTTTGGTTATTTCTTGAATTTGCAATATCAAAGCCCGACTTCCACTGTGGTGTGTGGTGATTCAGAGAATGACAGAGTGATTTTGTGGTTTCATAGTAGGAACTCAGACTACTGCTTCCGTTTCTGAAAGCAATTCTCATCTTAATTGCTACATCCGGAGTAGCTCCAGACTATCAGCAGCTTTATGAAAGAGAGAAGACTGAGGTGGTATCTGCAGTGATTAAAACAACATTGGAACCAGTGAAAGCTGCTGTTAATAATTATATTGGTCTAGTTTTTATCATGAAACAGCATATACTTGTGTATTTCATTCATTCAGATGCTGCTATATGTGAGAAAGTGGCTTAACAGGAGCTAACAGGAGTCAGATAAATGGTGAGTGTCTGAACTTCCAGAGTCAGACATGCCGCTCCCTGGAAGCTGATGAAGAGAATTGGATCAGGATCTCGTTTCTGTAAAGAAACTGGATTCTCAGTAACATGTTCTCTTGTGAGAACATTCTGGTGTGGCATTGAACACTGACATTGAAGATAGGCCTTGAACATGGCACAACTTGCGGAATACTGGTTTCTAAACTCAGGTATTCTGGGGCTCACTTGAGGCAGACACACGCAGCATAAACAGCCCTGCTTCTTCCCCCGGCATAGTGTTTTTGTGCGGCCTGCAAATCTGCTCTGACTCAAAGGGAAAAATCAGATAAAATATCTGATGGAAAGCTGGAAAAGTAAAAGTTTAACACGATTTTAAGGCAACGATACAAGAAATACCCATGGAAATGTAATTGAGAAGTGTTCATCTAAAGTCTCTACTTCAGACTGTGCGATGGCTTTGGCATTCAATGTAGGCCATACTGGCAGAAAAGAACAGCAAGGAAAGCAAAGAAAACAAGGTTTTTCTTTGCCTCAGAGAGGAGAAACAAAATCCAGCTGACAGGTTGTATGGATGGATGACCGAAACCAGGGATTAGGAGGAGAGAGATAAGGAGGGGAGATTCTTTTTCATATTTTTAAAATTAAGCAAAACGAGTCCAGAAGAAATGCCGATGGACATCAAGGCCAGGCAAAGGGTTCGGAAGCAAGGGGGGAAAACAAAACTGAAAAGACGTTGAAGTGCTTTTGATGCAATTAGTGTGCTGTGAAATGTGGATTATCAACTTCTGCCACCCCACTGGATCATATTTGGAATTCAAATGACAAAAAAAAAAGTTATCTGTCTGTATTTTTCTCTTGTAATCCCTGTTTAAGGAGAATGGCCACACTGTGTTGTGAATTGGAGGGCAAGTGACTAAGCAGTGTAGGTTCTAGGCTTGTGCTTTTAATGCTCTCCGTCAAGTTCAGTCTATTTGTCACTCCCTGAACAGAAGATACTGGAATGCAGAAAGCACAATAATATCACAGCCTACCTGCACCAAGCTAGGAAATTTATATAGAATATAAAATGTTGAGTATGTGTCAGATTCTGCTCTCTGATGCACTGAATTTGAGGACCTTGTTTTAGCCTAGCCACCCAGCATCCTTTTTTTTTTTATGCTGTCTTTTAGTATCATGCTCTTCAAAGTGTATCTTTTATCTTTCATTCCTCCAGCTGCAAACAAAAGATATGTATATTTGGGGTGGGCAATCCCAGTAGCACAGCTTTCATGTAGCACATTAAACACGCAGATTCCCACCCCTAAGTCCAGTGACTGTTTGCCTGGTACAGATCCACCTCCAAAGCAGGTTTCTTTAGTAATCAATGCCTTGGAAGCAGCCTAGAGCTCTTTTGTACGTGGAGAAGGGGTTGCACCTTCCAATGGTTTTCATTATGCTTTCAAAGAAGCCCGTCACCTGCAAAGAAGTAGGAAAGTGGGTATTGAAGGCCAGTGAGGACATGCACCACTAGCACAATATCTGTCTTCTGGCCACCACCAAGTGGCAGCTGTGTGCACTGACTACCATGTCCTTCTGGGTGTAGGAATAATCCATGGAGAGGGCTGGAGGCTTGAGGTGAAATGAGAGCAAATGAAGACAGCCGCAGGAGGCCAAAATCAAGGGGGCAAAATTCTCTTCCTCACAAATACAGAAGAAGCAAGAGCACAGGTAATTAGTGACAAAATCTGCATCCTCACAAATCTACTTCATTCCATCCTGGGACATTTCTGTTCCCTGCTACAAATGTTTTGTCCCTCTCCTGCGGGTTTCTGGTCTGTGCAAGAACTCAGGAAAGTGACTTGCAGGTCAAAATATTGAAACGTGGCCCAAGGAATGTACATCCAGCTGGCAAACAACTCCCATCAGCCTGCAGGTGACAGGAATCCAAACAAAACATGGTCAGATATGGAAATAACCGGGCTGGATGATGCTGAAATTGAACTCATTCCAGCACTGGATAGGATTTTCCCTCCCTTGAAGAAGCTGGGAGATCCCCGAGACTTCTTTTTAAGTTGTATTGCCATTTGTGGGAAAAGTCTTGTGTGACTTGCTGTTTGTGGCCTCATGACTTCTCAGTAGCTTTTAGGACCTGCTTTTTGGGAACTCCCAGGCTGTGGTTGTCTTTGGGACATCTTTGTAGAGCTAACTCCCACAGCACAGGGAGCAATAACCTCAACATCACAGGTCAAGGAGAGGATTCGAAATTCTGTTACCCCCCTTGCTGCCTGCTTTCTCCTCCTTTGTCTGTGAGCAGAGGCCGAAGGTCAAGGAAACTTCATGGGCAGTTGCAGGGTGCTGTGTGGATTTAGGGAGGCTGGTACCTCCTGGAAATAGGAAGAATTTTTTTGGATATTTGAAATATGGTAGGCAGGAAAGAGATGGCTGGAGGGAACCAGCTTTCTGGTTTAGTATGTCTGTTGCAGACAACCATTTAAACAGAAGTGTTTTTCCAGCTTAGGAGTTAGCATGTTTTTTCTAATCTGACTCTTTCACGTGCAAAGAATTCTGGATTTTTAATTAGTTTCTTTCTACCTTTGACTTCAGAGGAGTGGCAGACTTTCACTTGGGCATTTAATGTAGTTCACACTCTCCTGAAAAAGTTCTCAGCTCCTGTGAGTTCAGGGAATGGGACTACTGCACATATGCTGGCTGAGCTGTATTTCATTGCAAAGCACCCTCCAGAATCTCCATAATTCCATGACAGAAGGGCACCCAGTAACTTCCAGTAGTGTGAAAGCTGTGTATTTAATAGATTGAAAAAATCAGGATTTAATATGTTTCAGGAGAAACAGATCTCTTAGTATGGTGTTTTGTTTTTTTTTAACAAAACATAATGGACATCAGCTCTATTTTTCTAACAAAAATTTAAGAAAAAGTATTTCCTTGTACTGAGGCTATAAATACAGTAGTAAGAAAGATGTCTTTTAGAGATGTTTTTAATATCTGATGTCAGGCCGAGTATTCTTTTACCTACCCGCCCCCCCTTTTTTTTTTTTTTTACTCAGCCCTGGAGGTGTAATACTTAATATTGTCAGATGAAGAGCTTGGATTCCACCTCAAGTCTGAGCCTGTAGTCCGCCTTCCTTTCTTTGTATTTTATTTTGTATAAAATCCCTGTTTGTTTTGCCCTGCACAGGCGGCAGTTAGTGTGACTCTTGAACAAAAGTGGGGCCTGATGACTTTGTCAGGCTGGGTACAGCACGGATCACCAGACTCTTCCCTTCCAGCTGTGTAAGGTACGGGTCAGTCTCAAATTCTCGGAGAATTGTAAACAAAATGCTGAACGGGTTTCACGGGTTTCACTTATATGAGCAAAAATGACTCGTTCGAACCACTATCTACATGATGATTCAGGCTCTAACAAGCTGAAATGAGCAGGTTGTGAGCAGGAGTATTTAGATTTATTAAGAAATTTTTTTTTTAGAGTCTTGCCATTAGACAGTATAGTTATGAGTCTAACAGAGCGAGTCTAACACAGAGGTATGTAGTCAGATTGTTACAGACTTGGTTTATTTTGAAAAATCTGGGGGAAAAAAAAAAGTGAAAACTTGGGTTGTATCTTCAGCTTATGTTGTCATTGATACGTTCTCAGACATGACCCCCCAAACTGACAATTCTAACCTGTCAAGAAAACAATCATCCTAAGCGCAATTTTTAACTCTGAGCCTATAAAAGCTCTCAAGAAGCTGGTGCAAAATCATTGCTGATCTCTTTTTTTTTTTTTTTTCTACAAAAGATAAGAACAAAAAAAATTCAGATTCTGACCTTTCCCCAGCTATTAATATTCCAGTCCCTGTAGCAATCCTGTGAACTGGAGCCAAAGCTGGCAAACGACTCCTGCATCAGCAGAGAAATAAAGCAGCCCCATATCCCTGAAGCTTACCTAGATTTGTCAGAAATCCAGTTTCAAGCCCTTTGGTACTGTCTCCACCAAACTAGTGTCTCCTGAAGAGCCAGTAAAAATCTACAGACCACACTGAAGACCATTCCAGTCTTTACAGTGGTAAATTACCAACACTGTCCTCTCCGCAGGCCCATCCTGCCTCACCTGCAGATATTGCAGCAAGATAGGCTGATGTTTTTCTGCTCCCATCCATCTCTTTCGCATACTGATACGACCTTTCGTAAGCCTGTGAAAATCTTTCAGAAGAACAGAATTTGTTAGATCTGCCACAAAAAAAGAAAAAAAAAAGCATCCTTTGATGCCCCTGCAGCTGGAGGCTTCAAAAGAAAGGACATAGGAGCCAGCATACTTTTAAGTGACTGCGTGATTTGAATTTTGTTCTTGTCTTCTTCAATAGAAAATGAGGGTGCAGCACTTGCACCCACAAGCAGAAATGTGGATGGGATTTGGTTTTCTGCTACTATTAATGTTTTCCTGCAAAGGAAAACATGTCTATAGATTTCCTGTATACTTTTGGCAAAAGAAAAAAACATGCTGGCTTTTTTTTAAAACACTCTAATATTTTCTATGATCAGTAATCATTGTGCAATACTTTGGTTTTATCTGCTGCATTCTGTGACTTCTAATTATTTATGTTATATCTTATACTGCATGTTCACCTGTGCTGAGTACATTCCTCTGAGCCCTACAGAAGTCATTAGGATTGCTCAGCAGCTGTAGATCAGCATCGCAAAATTGTGCTGCTCCAATTTTTCTTCTTGAGTAGCAGTTACCACACACGTGCTCTGGGGACACGGTGGCATCAGGGTGCAAATGTTGGTTACGTGTCACCCTGCAGCAGTTGAAGCTGATCTATTCTCTGGATAGGAAAATCACAGGCCTCCTTTCCATGCTTTGGTGCAGTACATCATGGGACACTCAAGAAGTGTATCGTCCAATACAGGATTAGCATGAAAGAAGTAGGAATACTAATGAAAAACAGGCCATGTTTTTGCTTTTTCCACTACTCAGTGTTTTTGCAGACCAGAATTTTTGCAAAGTATATATCTCACAGCTGTTTGTAAGCTTCATTCTCTCCTTTCAGTAGGTACTCAAACCTTTTTAAGGAGATATTTGTAATATTTGTTTCTTCTCTCTTTTTCTTTCTTTCTCCTCACTGTGATATAGTTAAGCCCTCTTTATTTTTTTTTCTTTCTCTTGTAAAATGCATTGCTTGGAAATTACTTTCTAATAGCTTAGAATTAAAATAATGCCTAGTGGCTCTGGATTTATCTAATATTGGTAAACATGCTTGTGAAATGAAAAACATCAGAAATCAGGGATAATTTCCCTTTTCACATAAGAAGTGACATCAAAGTGGAGAAAAATGGACATCTCTGAAATTGGTCCTTTTCCTGACTGTTCCTTGTGACGTGCACGGTTGCAGTCCTGTGGTGTTTCTAAGAGCTCCGGGCACTCTCAGATAGGTTGACATCACCATTGGCATTTCTTTCCTCTCCCTTGCTGTGTGCTTGAAAGCACACGTTGTCCAGTTGACATAAAATATCAGCAGCATGGAGCAGAGTGTGGGTGATTCCCCCTGAGTATGAAAGGGAAAATTGCTGGGCTGGCTCCTGATGTTTTTGGTGTGTGACCTTCTCTTGCAGTAAGCTAGCTTCAGAGACCTCCTCTTGGAAGCTACTGATTGTCTCTGACAAAGTCTATGGCTCACAGCCCTCTCTGAGATGTCTTCAGAATGGTTTTCATCTCTTTCTTCCCTGCAGAAGGGCTTGAGCTGTCCTTTCCTGCCTCTAATCCCCTTCCCATGCTAAGACTCCCTTGAAATTATTTTCTTTCTCTTCTTTAGGTAGGAGGATAAAATGTAGGTGGTGTTATTCCTTGGAGCATTGGTGAGCTTGCTAGTTGTTAGGTTTGCATTTGAACTTGACGATCTTAAAGGTCTTTTCCAACATAAATGATTCTATGATACTATTACCTATTTGTTTTTAAATCAGCCCGACGGTTTGGTGCTGTGTGGGAGCTGCAGAGGCAGTAAGTAGGCAGGCAGGGCAGCGACGTGAGGCTGTTGGTCACACTGACCTGGAGCAGTGATCCTCACCAGGGGAACAATTGTACATCCAGGAGCTGGTGACCCATGTAACAACTACCCTGGGTAGGTGCAGAAGGGCATTGTACTGCATTACGCTGCCTGTCCGGCCTGACTTCCAGGTTGTGTGGTACTGCAACGACCGCTCGGCTGTAGGATCATCTCAGCCTGGTTGTGCTTGCAGAGCAACCTGCGGGCAACTCCCACTCGAAGCCACCTGCCCAGCCTTGCCTTTATCTAACTGTGCAGCAACAAGTTCTCAAGCCAGCAAACTTGTTATTTGATGGTAGAAGTGATGAAGAGGGTTATTTTCTTGTAAGAAAATAAAATAGTAGCTCAAATAACCAAAAAGGAGGAACCTCTTTCCATGGATGGCATCTGTGCCATGGGAAAAGTCATCCAGGGCCTGTTTGATGCTGAACAACTGTGGGGTTCCCAGCATCTGAATGGTCACAAGATTTACTTGCTCTCTGTATTCCTCTTTTCGTCCACTCTTATCTAGCCAGATATTTTTTTAAGCCACTTGTTGCCAAGCTTTCTTGCTAAGATCCAGAAGGAGTCCTGGGCCATCTCTCTCCCATTTCACTCCCAGTGCAGAAGATTTGGGCGGTGAAGTTTGAAATCATGACACTGTGAAAGTGTGGGTGTTGTGGGCATATACCTGGGGTGCAGCTGGCCTTCAACACAAGAAACACAGCCTAGAGCTGACATGTGAGGCCAGAGTATTGTTTCTAAACACCTGCACCTGATATATGCCTTGACTATGTCCAACTCCTGTGCGATGGTTTCCTTGGGAATGAAACATGGGCCAGCGGATGGGCAAGGAGTCGTGATACACTCCAGTCGTATCCAGCGACTCCAGTTACTCTAGTGACAGGCAAAGCAGGACTGCAGATCCTACTGCAGAGTTCATCCGCTACCCAGTACAGACGAGCAGTTGTGACTGCAGTGGGGTTTTTGTGATAGTTACCTGCTAGCTGAGGCCTTGTGGCTTTTAAGGAGTTGATATTGCTAATTAAAAAAAAAAAAAAAGAAAACAGAGTGCTTTTGGTGATTTTTCTCTGAATTTGAGAGTGCCCACACATAAATCTCTGGTGATAAAACCTGTGTTATGGCAACAAAGCTCCACAGATTAAGTGAGGGCTGAAATGTTGGAAAGGGGTATGCTGTGTCCTTTTATCAATCATAATAATGAATAATTTTTTAAATAGCATCCAATGAAGGGCTGAGTTTAGGAGCTTGGTCAGCTTTTCCACATATGTTCACAAAGTGCGTGTGGCAATTCTTGTTCTGTTTCCAGCTATCAACAAGATAATAATTTGTCCAAACATTCTTTTTTCTATTGTGGTCTTATTTAATCTTCTTTCACAGCCCATATAATCGCATCAATATCTCCTGGTTTATAAGACACATGGAGATATAGGTTATTTTTAGATCTCTGCTTGCAACAAGAATGTGAGATTAGTGTGGTGCTTACATTGTTCCACAGAGTCGGTGTGACACTACATACAGAGGCATGGGGTGATTTTCCTCCTCTGTGTTACTGCTTTGCAATCAGACTTTATAACAAACACAAAATGTCGAAACTAACAGGAAAAAATATCTTTGAAAGCTGCGTTGTCTCATCTTGGTAGGATTTTCTCACCAAAATAATTATCCACTTGAAGAAATTTTAGAATAAACAACACTAAAAAGTGCCAGTAGCTACTTTTCAGTGTCGGATTCTCATGCCCAGCCTCTTCAGCATTTTTGCAGATATATCAAGTTATACTCTGAGGAATATTGACAATGTTTTAAGAGTCTAAATTTAGAACTTGGTGAGAATTGTGCTAAATATTTACTTAGATTTTATTGAGATTGTCTCAGTTCTAATGAGATCAGAGTTGTGCTGAAAAGCCAGTATGTAATGCCCAGCTTCTTGAAAGTGAGACTGCCATGGAAGGACTTTGGATAACTTTTTTTTTCCTCACCTGCCTTTTTACTTTTCCTATCGGGGTGCCTCTTGCCACTTGTGCGCAAATGCAGTATCTCGTGAGACTGCCTATGGAGAGCCAGACTAGAAAAATGTTCCAGACTCAGGATAATGATACCAAAAAGGTTGAGATTGGGCGTTCAGGTTACTGTGTGGTCCAGCAAAGAGTCACGAGAGGTGACAAAACTGAGCGAGAGCCTGGGCATGGGAGAGAGCAGCAGGAATGAAGGCTGGAGGTCCAGACTTCTTCAAAGCCCATGTTGCTTCCAGGAAAGTCAAACTATATCCTGACAGTTCAGTGGGTGCCGTTGCATGTTTTTATAGTATTGAATATGGTCCTCACGTAATTCTCGGGAAAATCTGTTGTGGAGATTGTTCTCTTTCCATAGGGAATGAAGCACCGCATCGATTTTTGTCATTTGTGGGATTATGTGGGTTGAAAACTGTGTTGGCTCATGTAAGGAAAACTTCATACTCCAGCCTCACGTTGCCGTTGATCAGAGAGGTTTTACAGTTATGAGAGAAAATTCAGTATCTGCGTTATCAGTTTGGATCTATGATAACAGGTTGAACTCAAGAAGATGAGATTGGCTCTTCTAGCACTCTAGGGGTGTTTTTTTTCATGATACTAATATAGAATATGATATAGAAAGCCAGCTATGGTACTAGCAAGTGGCACAATGAGGCTATAAAAGATTTAGCAGTAATATCCAGTGTGTTGTTTGGAGTGGGACTGGGGATTTCTGTCTGCTCTGCTTCACCTCTTACTCCCCAAATAACCCAATCACACAAGTAGAGGCTGAGAATAAAACTCAGAAAGATTTAATTCTTTATTGGCAACTGGACCACACTGTGGCACTGGACTACCATCCTTTTTTCTTAGCTCTCATAGGAGACTACCCAAATGAATATGGAGACAAGACTGCTGAGGTGGTGGTGCCATCAATTTGTGCATAATTTTGTTTCATACATTGAGAATTCCAGTACCACCAGACTACCGGATAAATATCTAGAAATAGTAAAGAAATGACATGGTATATATGTATGGGAAGCATGCATGTCCTTACAAAAGGAGAACCTTAGGAGGACAATATGGGGACAAAGATCAGATGGTGCTGTCTTGAAGGAGATTTGCCTTTTCCCTCTATTCCAATTAAAATCCTGTTGTTATGACCCTGCTGTAACTTGTGTCAGGATATGTTGTATTTTATTTAGAAGGGCAAGGTTGAGGCAATATAGCCACAGTCTCAAGCACCAGCTCTGCAGTTTTGCTCAGGTCCTGTTAAATGAGGTGCTCCTAGGGATGCAGAAAAGCTGGTGTGGGAATATTGTCTTTTGAGTGGCCCAATTTCTGTTGAAAGTAAGGGTCAAGAAAGCTTTGAGAAATGGTGATTTTTATTTTTTTTTGTATTTTTTTTTTTTTTGTAATTTACGCAAGACTTTATCAAGGTATGTATCACTGACTGCCATCTGTTTCCAAGACACTTAAATGACTTATTCATCTGCTTACCTGCTACTATTTTAACATGAGTTGAGGGGTAATTAGTTGTTTTCACTTAGCAAGTTTAACTTATTTTTTGGTCTAGGAATTATAACAGCAATAACACTGTTGCCTGTTTATGACAGATTCATTGAATGTTCAGTGGCTGAGTTACGAGGCTGGAGAACAAGTAGTTTATCACAAGTGGATTGGACTGCTGCTTTGCAGAACACGGGCAATGATGTTATTACTTAATTATATACTTTGAGGGCAATCTTCTCAGCCTTCCTTGGGTAGCCTTCTGGGGCACGGGGCCAAGTGTGACCTTGAGACCCGTTGCTTGAGAGAGCCACTGACTCCTGTCATGCCCTTCCAGCTCTCTGAGCTTTGTATTGCTTTCAAGAAACACAGCTGGTCTGTAGCAAATAACCACTTCTTTTCATCGTTTTATTGCTGGGAGCACATAAGAAAGTGCTGTGTACTCCCTAAGCCGTTATTCAACAGGAGAATTAAAAAAAAACAAAACGCTGAGGTGGGTTTGAACCTTCCACTTGCCTTAAAAAATCGGAAACATTTGAGATCTGCTGCGGTTACAGTATTTTGAAGGGGAACAATAGCGGAAATTTACCCCTCTGATGTTCAGAGGTAATAATGGAAAAAACCATGCCCTAAAAAAGAACATAAAGCTTTCCTAGACTATTAGCACTGTCATTTTTTAATGAAAAATTATGAACACACATGTGCACAGACAATCTTCCCTCCCCCATATAAATGAATAAGCAAATGATTATTAAAGCTAACAGCCATGGCTAGTGGTACACAGTCACTTTCTTAAGTGTCTTCCCTTAAAGTTTAGCTACCTTTTCTGAAGATCCCCCTCCACCCCGTAAATACTTGAATTTTTTTTTGTCATCTTGAAGGCAATGGTTGTTTATACCAGAATATATGTATATATTACAGAATATAACAAAGAAACTTATGTTTTCGGACTAGATATAGTAAAATAATACGGCAAAATCAGTTTGGGAGGAGATGTCATTTTCATACACATCAAAGGGAAAGAAGCAGTCTTAAAATACAATGGGGAGTGGTGGGAGGAAATGTTCGTCCTTCTCGCCCTTCTGCCTCCTGCCAAATTGTTTCCGCTTCATAAGTCAAAGTTCTCTTTAGTGTGGTGTAATAACTTGGGGCTCTGCCTGCAATATGTACAGCCACGCTTGGTAGTTCACATAGGTGTACAGGAATGGTGTGGAATCATGAGGACTTCTCCGAGTGCGTGGTGGCTCAGGGTCACGGGGATGTTTTAGAAAGAGAAGGAATGCTGAAGAAGGATCTTACCATAAACATAGCCTGTGTTTCTTGTTTAAGGGTACATCTTCCAAGGGTAGATTAACTCTTTTGATGGAGGAAGTTTTTGGAAGTTCCTATTTGGTCTTTTGGTGCGTTTTTGGAGCTGCACATCTTAAACCTTTCCCTACCCCTCGAAAAAAAAACCCAAAGGATGCAAAGGACAGGGATTTTGTGAAGCTAATCAATCCCTGTTTCAAGCTATACTCCAGTATAACTTGACAACAGCATCTGAAACAGCTGTTTGATGGCTTTTGGCACTGCATCAGACTTCTACACGAGGTGTTTTTTCATTACGCTGCAGTCGTGTTTAGAAACTTCTGCTATCTGGCAAAGACGTCTTCATTAGAGTTGTGCGTGGTGGGTGCTGTCAGCCACAGACATGATACAACTGCTTTCTGTAGTTAATCTTGGCAGCAGTGTAAGCACCACAAGCTTTACAAAGGGAAGACTGGGCACCCACCATGTGGGATCTGCCTGGCGGGTAGGCATTGGCAGTGACCTGGGGGAGCAGAATGTTGATTATTGCCAATTCCACTGGGAGCAAAAATTTTTCCGTAAGTGTTGTCTACTAAAATTTGTATCTTTTAGTAGAAGGCTTGGAAGACTCAGGTTCCTATGTAGAGGCTGAAATGTGGGGAAGGGAACAGATTTAGTAGCTGTTGTATAGTAACTGTTATTTAGATTGTAGTTTATACAAATATTACATTACACCAGGAAAACTAAATCCAATTATACTTGTGCATACAAACCTTACTTAAAATTTCTTTTAAACAAAGCAAACCTCAGTGTAATTTATTTTGTGTTGTTCGGTTGGTTTTTATATTGCCTGGTTATTAGTACCTGGAACTCCGCCAACATCAAATATAAACTATCCATTCCTTTTAACTGGTAAATTTATAATGATCTGCAAACTTGTTAGATCACTGCTAGCAGAATTTTCAACAATCTCATTCTGTTTCGAATTCTTTCTGCTGCAAGGAATTAACTTGAAAGGAATTCAAGGAGAAACATTTTCATCTTATTTAATTTCTGGAATATTCTATCTGGCAGTTAGTCTATTCAGTTTATTCCCTACTTTCTATTCTAATAGGCTCTATGGTCTTTCTGACTTTAAAGAACAAACTTCAAGGGAGAAAGTTACTTAAAATGGTACGGTTGTAGAGATTCTTGAAATTATGAACTTGCTGGAAGCTTCAATATTTCTTTATCCTCCTCAAAATAAATGAAGTAGAATGCAGAAAAGCCTTAAATGGGTATTTAAGTGGAGTACTAAACTGAAGGATAGAAGGGATGCAATGTGGAACTTAAAAATTATTAATTTAAGTGACTGTGGCTCCTATCACCTCTGACATGTTCCATTTTTTCATGCTGAAAATGAAAACAAGCCATAAACCAGTCTGTCACCAATGAATGCTGACATAACATGTATGAGAAGAGAGATGTTTAGAAACCCATTAATGATGGTAGATTCCGTCACAGGATGTTAAAAGGTTAAACACTTGTGCACACAGCATCACAGAAGGTCAGTGGCCTGGGAAGGGCAGGAGTTAGGGCTTTTGAGAGGAGTCCTTTCACTCCCTTTCTTGCTTAGCACTGCCTTCTATTTGGGTAGATCCTCTACAAATAGAGCATGACAGAAAATACAATGAAAGGATAATGGGTACCAAAACTGCAACTCCTTGTTGTATTTTACATACTGTTCCAGTGTCACTATTAAAACTTCATTTTATTTCTTTTTGACAAAACCAAGTTTTCTTCTTACGTATAAATCAGGTTCTTTTTTCTGAACAAAACTGTCACTTGATTCTTAAAGTGTCTAAGTTAAGTTCATGTAAAGTGGTAAAATATGAAACTTTAATAAGGAAAGTTCAGGGTTTTTTTTGTTATTAGATAATAAAATGATTATACTCCTTAGTCTGTAAACTGGCTCTGCAGACTGATATTACCAACATGCTCCATAGAAATCACTCCAAATATATAATCTCATTCCTCTGTAATCCTAGTATTCCCAAATTCATGTGTTTAAGATGATGTTGGCCATTTAGGTACAATGTCACCCCTATTGACCAGCTCGTGCTTGGCCAACTGCTTCCCCTTACCCCCAAGTCATGTCTCAAGGTCCTGGCCTGGAAGCCAACCCAAAGCTGTGTTGTGCAGAGGCAGACTCCGGAGGACAGTGCTGAGAGGCACAGCCCAACCTCTCTCCAAGGAAAATCCTACTTCTGTGTTGAATGTGCTTAGAGACTGGAGCGTCAAGTTGTGAAAATTGGGCTACTGAAAGATCACACAGAAAAAATGCTGCTTGTTGTCAAAACTTTCGCAATGAAGCTTCAGTGCATGACAATCTCTGTCTCCTGTGCTGTTGTAATAATTTTCATGTTTCCTAATATCTGGGAACAAGCATGCCTTTTGTTTTGTCATATATATCAAGATGCTAATGTTGCCTTACAAGAGAACCTCTCTTTTCCTTGTTAATTAGAAATAAACGATTCCAGTGACTCTTTTGCAAGTTATCCAGCAATTAAGTAGCAACATATTTTTCTTTCTAGTGCTTGTTCTTAGAAGCTAGAGAGCTTGGAAAGCCAAAGATGGCTATTAATATTTTCTGTTATTTGTGAAAGGCATTGTTTCTCACTCTCTCCTTCCTTTCCCCTCCCGTCCATCCCCTTACCCCATTATCCCCTTATCCAATTTGATCTTTTTTTTTTTTCCTGTAGAATTCGATGACCATGTTTTCATTTTACTTTTTCTTTGGAGTGCTGATGCTGTTCTTTGAGACTTAGCAAACAGATAGATGTGTCGTGCTGACAGTAGCATTTCTTTTCAGATCACATCCCTTCATTTCTATGGAGAAATGTGTTTTATGTGAAAAGATATTCGTCTAATACTTCCAAGGCCTCTGTCCTTTTACTGTACTTCTTGCACTAAAAACCAAGCAGTAGCTATGTTTTGTGTTACTGGTTAAAAGAATCATTGAAAGTACTAAATCAGCTCTTAAAAGAAGAGGGTAAAGTGGTGAGTTGTGCGTCGTTTTGGGTTAGTTTATTTTTTTATAGTATTCAAATTGGCAAAGCTCCAGTTTCAGAGCCTATACTCCTCTCTGGTGTCCAGTCCACAGAAGAAGTGTCCTTGGATGGGCTGCTGTGACTTATCTAGTATAAACTATACTAGTCAGCTTTCTCAAAGTGAAGCAAAATGTTTATGGCAGCCTGCTGAGAGGACACTTTCAAACCCTGTTAAGATCTTACGGCACAATACTGCTGGCCACCTAAATAAAAATTTGACAGAGCAGCTCAGTTGATTATTTTCTGGGGATTAGTATTGTATCCCTGATGATTTAACATAAGTGATACATGCACTTGGAAAACCTACGGTATTTCAGGAGTGGTTGAGCTCAGTCTTTGCAGTCAGGCTGGGATTATGTTGATATGATAGCTGAAGATGCTCTGGTTATCAGTGGAGTTAGAGGCAGTTTCAGAATGGTAATTCACATTGTCTTGAGTTCCTCCAGCTAATCCTGTAGTGCATATGGCTGCTTTTGAAATTTTGTCTGCCTTACTTTTCTGCTGGTTTAGATAAGCTACTCACTCTGCGTGCGAAAAAGATAAGTCAGGAATTGGAAAAGGTATGAAAAAATACATAAGAACACTTTCAGTGTCAGGGCCTGAGACCCATAAAGATGGGGGATGGAGAAGGGGTTGGTTAAGGTGTTCTTCACTATAGGTTAGATACATCCATAACCATGAGCATGCAAAAAGCTCTGTGCAGCTCCAGCCCATGCCTGTCTGTGGTAGACCCCCGTAGCTCACTTGAGTTATAACTGCACTAAGGTTGCCCAGCTGGCTACAATCTGTTTGCGCATGCACCTAAAAGCACTTTATTCCTATCGCTTCTTGGCAGCTCACATCTAAGACTTGTCTCCTTGAAGATATTTGATCTGTTTGGCATATCAAACACACCAGCGCCTACCTACCCAAACGTGATAGCCTTGTCTATGTTAGTACCCAGCCAAAGGAGCAATGGGAATGATGCCTTATCCTAACAGGGAGGGTTAACGATTGGAGTAACTCCTACAGATATGGGAGAGCTGCTATGTTGGGGACGGTCTAAAACTTCCTCCTTGGCACAAAGTCTTGCTGCGATAAGGTTAGGAAACTAGAAGGAGCCTTCTGAGAATTTGATGTGGAGAAATGGTTCCAGACACAATTTCAATAAAGAACAAGCAAGATTGGAAAAAACCCCCACCACCGTGTCATGTTGGCTGGCACATCCTCCTGAGAGACACTGGATACCCTCAGTACCAGGTTGTGCCTGTAATAAAAGTCCTAGCTGTACAGCTAACATCTTTCATTTCCTGCTGAGCTGCTTTGAGGTTTTGTTCTTGCTGACTGGCATAGGACAGGGATCTGTCGCATGCACGTGTTCTAGACTTTGTCATTCACCTAGGTGTGTTGAGGATGAGGTACCTTGATCATTCTTTCCCTTGGGCACACCCGGAATCTTTTGCATGGAGAGTTTCATTTTGTACGGAGGGAAAACCTCCGTATTACAAGGACTTTGATACCGATAGAGGGTCTGACATCAACTCACGATGATGGAGTCAGCGTTTAGTTTGGGTCACTGCATTAGCTCTTCATGCCTTTTCAAATACATTATAAACAAAACCTCCTTGATTAAAGCGAACCCTGCTGCTGCAGAAAAAATATTCAGAGGTGAAAGAATGATTTGTTCTTACTCCTTGGACAGCACTGTGTACAATCTCCTGGTTGGGTGAGGTGTGCTCCGGTTGTGCGAGGTCGTTTTGCACTACTGATGCCTTTGCTTTCTCGCATTTGAACCGTGCACAGAGCGAGTCCGACGTATTTGTAACATCATTGCTGTTATTGGTTTAAAACGGACTGGCATTTAGGTTTTGTCTTTATGGAAGGTATTCTAAAACCCAGGTTGTGCTGCTAATAACAGACGTGATTGACCTCTGGCACATTTCAGGGATTCGGTTCACTGATCCCTTACAGTACGCTCTCTTACCTTGCATTATTCTGCAAGGGAAAGAATAAAGCACAAGATGCATTTTATATTACATTCTCTTAAATACAGACTTGAATGAATTTTATATATATATACATATATATAGTCAGAGAGAGAGTTGTATAGAAAAATACAGTGGGAGATGCATATATATCCCACAGCAGAATCTCTAGTAAAGATTAGAAGGCTTAAGTCTTCTTGGTGTTGTACAAACACAGTGTTAGATTTCCCTACTCCCAGGGACTTTGTCATCAACAGGAAGAGTGTGCCGAGATGTGGACATTAAGATAATGTGCAGAGAAGGTGACTTCAAAGCAGTGGTGGGACTTTAACACTCTCACAGAGAGCTGCCAGGTGACTTGTGCCTGTGACAATTTGCAGTTTTGGTGTTCCAGTTCTTAAGTCCCATTTCAGGTTCCTTGGTTGTGTTTATAATCTGGGACTTTATTTTTGTTAATGTATAGTGTAAGTGCATGTTTGATAATCTATATGCTATGATTAACTGCTTATTTATGGGAGAAGAGAACAAGAATAACACCTATTGGATCAGCTTTAATGCATATGTTTCAAATTTAAAATACAGTTTGGGATTTTTTTTGTGCTTTTGTTTGTTTGGATTTTTGTTGTTGTGGTTGGTTTGGTTTTGTTTTGTTTTTTTTTAAAGGAATACTGTGACCAGGGCAGATGTCATTTCCATTTGGTAAAACTAATTATCTCAGTTTGAAAGAAAGATATTATAACTCAGAACAGATTCACACACACATACACTTTGAAGACCTTTGCTGTACTTGGTCTTTACAATGGCCGAAGCTCCAGAAGCAAATGGATAACCTTGGCAAGACAGATAACTTGTAAGAACAGAGTTTATAGTGCTGATAAAGTGCCCTCCTGCATTTCTTCCTGTCTGTCTTGTGAATCATCCAGGAATGTATTGGATAGGTAGAGGGAGGAGACTATTTTTGCTTTCACTTAAAATTCTTAGGCAGACTGTTTTATCTCATATTAAAATGTTGTCCTTTTAAACTGTAATCAAAGATAGGAATGTTTTATCCATAGCTGGGACATAATTTAGGGCCAAAAGGGACCATTATGTTCATCTTATCTAACCTTGTTAATAATTATCATTTGCTGTTATGGAATAAAAAAACCCAAACAAGCTGTAGTTTCTTTCAGAAAGATCCTTATAAGCCAAACACGCGTTAAACTAATTATGAATGTCGTGTGAAAGACTTATCACAAAGCTGAAAACCTGAATGTGCTCTGTCTTGGACTTCATTAGAAAAAATGTTTTAGATGAGTCTTGGTTTATTTTAGAGTGGTTTTGACTTTTTGTTGAAATTTCATCAGAATTGTGTATAAAATAATGGGAGGGGGGAGGGAGGAGAAGACACTTTTAGCTCCCTTTTTGCTACTAATATTTGAGGCTTTTTTAAACATCAAGCTGTTAAAAAAGGTAAAGATTTTGTACTTATTTGGGCCAAAAAGAGAAGAATGTGAGTTTTATGTGATATGAACTGATGCTGAATCATACACACTGGTTGTAGCTTATTCTAAACACCGTACAGAATCATATTTCTCTGAGAGAGTCTATTTTACTTGCAAAATGTTGAAGATTTCTGCTGCTAAACACTTGTTTATATGTCATTTTCATTGGGAAAATGTTAAAATAAATGTCCATCCAAAATTCTTAATGCCTTACCCTATAACTGTTGGTTCATACACCATCAATTACAATGAAATGTGTATTCCATACTAGCACTGAAAGTGCCTTAGGATAATTGCTAAGTGTATCATGTACACAGAATGTCGAGTAGCGTAGATAAAGTTTACATGTGTGTGTTAGAACGCATCAAATAATGCAGAGTCATGATATAAAATTAGGGGAAAGAATTATTCTAGGCCATAATCTTCTCTCACGATATTTTCAGTGGGTGGATTTTCATTAAGCAAGCTGTCTTTCACCCTACTTTCATTCCCTTCGGTGTAAGGATGTCTCTTGAAAAGTAGCTCAAAAAGTGAGTCCCTTTTTTTCCCACTGCTGGTCTCCACCTTCCCTTTTATGAAGGCCCACCTGATTCAGTAGCTAGCCTGCGTTTGCGTACGCAGTTACCTCAGCCAAAGATAGATCCCTGGCACCCTGCAAATCCCTTCTTTCCTGAGTTATGTGTCTGAAGAAGTTGATGAAATCCTGACTGCTGTAAGCCTGAACCAAAGCCTCTTGAAAATGGTATGGGTCAATAGGCTTGGGATCTGTACCCTAGAAATACCGCTTAGAAGTCTCTTAGACTGTTTTATCTCCTAACTGTAACTCTACAATTTAAAACCAAGTTGTATGTCCAGGTTTAATTATTCCAAATACAATCCATCATAAATCATACAGATATAAGGTTAAAAGATGTAACTTAAGATATAACTCAAATGAAATCTGAGGTAGAAACACAGTGTTCAGGTTCAGCACAGCCTTAATTCTGCTTTTTGGTGGCAACAGAAATAGTCACAATGTGCTTGTCATACAGCAAGTGCTGTGATCCTTTCAGGAACCTGCAAGCAAAGGTGCACAGTAAAACAACCACCCTGTCATCCCTGTGCACAGGTCCCTGTGGAAAAGGAAGTTTCTGAGATCATTTCACTTACCCAAACAGCATCATCACCATCTTCCAGCATTCAGGACAATAAGCATGAATTGGTATACACAGCACTGAATGTGTTTTAAAAAATCCCCCAATAAAATTGTAAGTAGTTCTGTAGATAATGTTACCTATGTCTATCTCTTCAGCTGTTCTCCAGCCTGAAATTCATCTTCTTTTCAATGTCATCCCAAGATTTATTTTCTGAGTATCTATATTTGTGTGTGTGGGCACACAGTTAAAGAAAATGTTTCCCTTGCTGGAAATTAAACTATTGAATACTTTCAAAATGTATAGTCAAGTCTCTGAAAAGCAGAGTGATTTGTTTTGACTTATTTATTAGAATTGATAGAGTGCAAGTGAAGCATTTCATCTTAAGTAGTTTTCTTAGCATTGAAATGTGAAGGAAGTACAATTCGTTGCACTTGGATTCTACATTCAGATGTTAACTAGAATTGGAATTAGCCATTTATGGTGCTTTTTTGATATTACTGGAGGGAAGGGGGAATGGATTTTTCTTTTTCTCTTTTTTTTTTTTCCAATCTGTTTCTTCTTTGAAGATCTACACAGAGGCTTTCTGACAAGCTTCACTACTGCAGCAACATTCTAAGGCACTGCCATAGCATGTGAAAATATGCTTTGGTCTAGGAAACAAGGGAAGATTAACTCACTGGCATCAAGGAAGTAAGCTAGAAAGTCCATGCAACGTTTAGAATCCTTGGCATATGTGTTTCTAATGGCTAAAGTGACATAGATCAAGGCGTAGCGGAAACAGAGCAAGGTAAAGTAGAGGAAGGAATGGACTGGAGAGCATGGTCCTCTCCTTGTACTTTCTTTGGCAAATTATTTGCATCAGCTGTAAACTGGTTCAGTTAGACAAGAAAGTAAACAGACAGCTGAGAGATTGCTCAAATCTTTCCTGGAAAGCTTGGAAACGCAGGACAAAAAGGGATCTCGACGACTATCGAGTAAAGTTCCCTGTCATCAGCAGCTCTGTCACTTAATCCTTTCTAATCCCTTAATTAGTTTTCTTTTGTATTTAGAGGTTTCATTTTTCCCACTAATTGCTTAATTCATTGTTTGTCTCCCTGTCCCTAACACACTTATTACCACCTTTCTAATATCATAAGTACATTTTGACTGTAATTGGCATTGGGCTGTTGGGGTTTATCCTCAATGATCAATGGTTAATGTTTATCCAGCATTTTTATTTCTATAGCATAGAAGTCATTGCTAGGAAGTACATAGAGAAGAAATCTGATGTCAAAGGGGAAAAAAAAATATTCAAATGGGAGTTCTTTGTGCTCTGTAAGTTGTAAGTTCTATATATTATGAAGCAATTCTGTTTGATAGCTACCGTGTGATGTGCTAAATTGCTTCAGAGAAAATTTAAATTTATAATATTTTCTCTTGATTCTTAGAGCTTCTATAATGTGTTTACCAGTTACTGCTTCATCACTATCAAAAAGTTGAGTGTACTTTCCAAACTGTTTTATTCTACTAGCTGTCATTTTAAGGACACTTAACCACAAAGCTATAATGTATAACACAGTATCTAGAAAATCGTCTGGTTTTCTACTTAGCAGAAATAATTGGCCCTTGATAACAAGCACTGTGGTCACACCCATAGCAGCAGAGGAGAAGCAGCAGCCTGCAGCAGAAAATGAAGCAGTAGGACAAGGGGCAGTGGTTTTAAACTAGGGAAGGGTAGATTTAGATTGGACATTAGGAAGAAATGTGAGGGTTTCACCACTGCAAGGGTGGTGGAACACTAGAACAGGTTGCTCAGGGAGGTGGTGGAGGTCCCATCCTTGGAGACATTCAAGGTCAGGCTTGATGAGGCTCTGAGCAACCTGATCTAGAGCATGTCTCTGCTTACTGCAGGATGCTTGGACTAGATGACCTTTGAAGGTCCCTTCCAAGCCAGGGCATTCTGTGATTCTGTGAAGTAAAACAAAGCTTCCGGTGACTGTGGTTTGTCCTTTTGTTGTGGGTCAGGGATGCTGCCAAGACTGAAATCACAGATACTGTTTCCTCTGTGGTAACCTCTCTGTTCTGATTATTGAGCTGCTGTTGAGCAACATTTGTGACACCGTTTCCGCTTAACACCGTTTTCACATGTGTTTACTGTTTGGCAAGCAAAGATAATTTCCATTTTTTTTCTTCTTGAAACTTAAAATTATTTCCTGGCTACTTTTCTACTCAGCCTGTACCGATTTTAATGTGGTAGTGTATTCAGAGTATGAGCAGATAAATATCCCTGTTGAAAGCTCTTTTATATTTTTCCTTTTTTTTTTTTTTTTTTTGTTCTTCAGTCAGTGAGCAGAGAGGCACTAATTATTTGATGATGGCTGGTGACGGGTAGGATGATTTTCAAAAGGAGCAGAGTATCACAGGGCAGTGTCCAGCAATAAGGAAAGACAGGAAAGAAGCAAGCAAGTGAGGTTGATGAAGGGCTCAGAAGGGTAAGCCATAATCTGAACTGGCTGAGGCAAGGTCAGATGTCTCTGCTTAGCGATGTCCTAATTAGTAAAGCTACTGATGAACTATGAGAGCAATACTGCCAGTCTAATGTTAATCACATGAACCTAACTCACTTAATTGGATTGTGTTTTGCCACTTTGCAAATCCTAATTATACAAAGAGACTATTTAGCAGCAAGCATGCTTTAACTCTACAAAAGATTTTTTTTCTCTGTCTTACTACTCTTCATTAAAATAAGTCTCTTCCAAGAAGTATGTTTCTGCTCAAGTGAGATGGCTTAAATGATGATGGCTATTGAGATTATTTTTTTTCATCTTAAATCAATATTTACTGGTAAAATCTGGCCAATGGAGTGTTTTTACAGTTTCTAAAGAGGTGAGATGTAAATGGAAGAATGTTGTCACAAGGTAATAGTCTTCTGTCTTTTCAGAAAAACCAAAGCAAAGTTATTGATTGCAGAGTGGGGAAAGATTGATTGTACAGCAGTGGTTGTAAGACACTCTTCATTTCTGTTAGTTCAAACGCGTAATACAGATTTATCCATTTTGTTATAGGGTTTGTGCAGAAGTGATTACTGCATCATTACTATTTGTATACTCTTTCGGCTATAAAATAAACTGACTGATTTGGTTTTGTTAAGGTAGAGGACCTAAGACTCTCTGTTTTCACTGTGTCATTCAGCAAATTGGGCTATCACCTCGATAATGTTGTGTTAAGAAACATTATCATCTTATCTCTTTAGGTTGCACATTTTTGTGACATCCAAGCATCAGAGAAAACTTAGAGGACTCTGTCACTTCTGTATTCCTGAGCTGGCTTTCTGTCTTGCTTTTGCTTCCTTATCTGTGTATTTTGAATTCCAGTTTCTGATTGTCCTGCCAAGCATCTTTTACATGGTAACCAGCCCAGGGACAGGCTGTGAACTTTCTCTTCTTGATGGTAAACAAAGCAATTTGAAGGGTATTCCCAGTGCTAGCACTATAGAGGAGATTACATTCCTGACAGCCAACGGGAAATCTTGTCTTTCAAATGATTGCAATTGTTTGTTCAAACGAATGTCGTACCTAGCTGTTGGTACCTGCAGGCTGACTGAGTTGGAGCTGTCTTTTCCATCTTTTATTTCTTTTTAAATTTTTGTCTGCTCATGCTGAGAGTGTTTGGTCATAAATGTTTGTCTGTAGAGTGGGCTGATGAAAAGCTGCAAGAGTTGGCCTAAACCGTCTCCCACTCAAACTGGCAATGAAGCTTCCATAGTGGCACTGGTGGGGAGAGTTACACTGCCTGATAAATCATGCTGGTGAAGCTACTCCCACAATCACTTCTCTAGAAAGTGACTACCTCAGGCATTGCACCAGTGAGCGAGTTCCCTTGAAGAACTATAGGCATGGATGCCTAGTGCTGAACCAAAGCTAATAAGTTCAGCTCATCAACACCATTTCACTGTGCTCATATGATTTTGAGGAAACGTCTGTGAAGCTCTAGCTTTGTTCTTGGTGTCCCAAGTTACTTAACACTTTCCTGGATGTCTGTAATGCAATACAGTGTGAACTTGCCTTGGAATGCTAGTTTTCATCACTTCCATACCTGGTTTCTTCCCATGTACCAGACAAGACCAGCCATGAATCTGGTAGGCAGGCTGGAGGGAAGTGGCTACTGCTGACACCATTTCCATCTTCAAGTGCAGCGCTGGGTTCACTGCTGGAGGTCAATAGGAGAAAGGCCTTACTGACCCTTTGGGCTATTTCTGAAATTCTGGAGCAGGTTTAAGGACAGTGGGGTGCTGGATGTAAACGCTGTATCATTAATAATATGTTTAGCAAAGCAGTTAAACATTTCATACTAGAGATATTTCTGCTTTAATCTATCACCTTGTGGGAAACAGGATAGGAATCAAAAACAAATAAAAAATTTGAGCGCCTTGAGAAAACAGTGTCTTAAAGTAAAAGTAAACACTCCAAAGCAAAATCATAAATACTTCTATATTTTCCAATACGATGAGAGCATTGGAACTTTTTTTCATATACATCTTTGTTGAAAACTACTGACATGATCACAGGCTGCTCCTTCATTAGATAAACAACCCTTTTTCCCCACACTCAAAGCAAACAGGCTCTTGAGAGCAATAAATAATTTACGGCAGGGAAGCTGTAGCCATAGGTAACATTTTTGCCTTGTTAGTGTAAAAAAAGGTAACTTATACGTTCAGAAAAATGGACACCCACACAACAGAAATAAGTGGTACCTTAGGAGGTGATGCAAATAGATGCCACATACCAAGCATAGGAAGAGGTAGTCCAAAACTGTGGAACACAAACAAATATGACCCCACCTTAGCAGGCTTCTGGACAAATGTGTCACCTAATTCGTGTGAACGTGCCCATGTAGAAGCACTTGCCTGGGCAGGGTCTGGGTTTGCAGTGCCTCTAGGGAGAAACAGCTGTCATTCTTTGTGTGGTGATGCTTAGGGACCACAGCCAGAGCCATGGGCTCTCTGTGGGTGGGGTGGTAAAGCATGAGCTGTAGAAGGCGGTCCGAGCCGGACTGCTTTGTTGCTAAGTTTTCATCTCTCAACTGGAGTCACTGAAATATGTTGACATACAGAAGTGTGGCACAGGGTTATGAGGCCCCTGGGGTCAGTTCAGTAGGGATGGGGACGGGGTTTGCAGGAACGATCAGAGCAAGTGAAGCAGTGGGATGTATTAGACAGTGACACAAAATAACACAGGAAATATCGGTGTTATCTAAACAGAAACATTACATTTCTCCTAACCTTGAATACTACATTCAGTTCTGGTTGCATTACAGTAGAAGGACATGGCAGAAATAGAAGAGATTTAGAGGGCAATGGAAATCATTAGAGGCAGAGGGGCTACCAAGCAAAGAGATATTTATGAGGCTTGCCTGACCTAGTTAGGGAAGGAGGATGCAATAAAAGATGTTAGTGGTGTATGAAATATGAACTGGTATGGAGAAGCTCAATCAAACGCTTTCCTGTTACTTTTTCTCATAACAAAAGAACAAAGGAATATTGAAATTAAAAAGCAACAAATTTAAAACAGATAGAGAGAAACACATTTTCATGCAACATTTATTCAATCTATAGAAATTGCTGAGGCGGGATGATGCTGTTGCGAATAGCTCAGTTAGGTAATAAACCCGACGAGACACATGCGAAAAGGAGTTCAGTTACACAAACCAGGGAAAAAAAAGTTACATTGTATGAGCAATTAATCAGGCTTCAAGGGAAGAATAATGATCAACTGCTGAGTGCAGGAAGAAATATCTGAGCCTTGAGTTCTTAGAGGCAAAATGTCTCTTAAATTCAGTAGAATTTGTTCTAATTAATGCCTGTGTAATTGGCTTCATCATTCCGCCCTCTCCCCATGATAGTATAATTAGGAAAAAGGTTTATCTAAATAAATACTGTTTGGTGCCTAAACACAGGATAGAGTGCTAAAATCTGTCTCTCTTGCTTCCATTCTTTGGGAAAACGTTCTAGTGGAGAAGACAGCTAACATTTGGCTCAACATACCGTCGTTATCCTGTCCCGTGATGTTAAAGCCAGTTTACAGTGATAGCTTCGGTGGGACCATTCTTTTATAGAACAGTTTTGGGCAAGAATCAGGGTATAAAGTCCTGAGGAGAGTCATGCTAATAGATGAGGTTTCCTGCAGGAATGCAAAGCCACAGGGGTTGTATGGTACGAGGAGAATATTTATTGGCATGTTTTTGCTCCTGGGCTGCACGAGCTCTATCATGTTGATATGATACCAATATTTTAATTAGAAAATTGGAGAGTTTTAGCAGTTCTATCCTTTTATTAATATATAAAATAAACCATTTACGATTATCTATCCATGATGTGAAATTCAGTGACATTACATTGAAAGAATATGGACCTTCCTGCGTGCAATGTGTTATGAATAGCTAGTGTTAAAAATTATTTTGAAAGGAAAGCCATATTAATTCCATTTTTTTACAATATACTTGGAGTAAACCATTAAGTCAAAATGACTGGCTCTTACTGTCTCAGATGTCCTTCATATTACCCTGCTTAAAATTCATTTAAAAGATAATTGCTTCATATGGTAAGTATTTTTGAAGCTAAACTTATATCTGTAAATCACCTTTAAAGTCTTTAAGCGTTTTTCTCGTGTGTATGTCACTCACACTGGCTGTTTTGCCATGATGATCTGCAGCAATTTATCTTTCTTCCTCTAAAAAGACTTTTCAGGACCTCCTTTTGCGTATGCTTGTAAAATGAAGAGATATGAAAATAGATGCAATTGCCTGTGTTTAAATATATCTCAAAGGTAAAATAGCCACCATTGGATTTTCTTTGTAAAACAAGAAGTCTCACATTTGACAGGCTGCTTACTTGTATTTGATAGCTGACAGTTTCTTCTCCCAGCTCAAAGCCTTTATTATCCTGCTATTGTCTTGCAGGTCAGAGGCTACTGAACAAATTATTGCGATAAATGTCAATAGTTAATTTAACTCCCATTAAAATTTTCTGTGTCGTAAACTTTAAATTAAAGACTAATGGTGTCTCTTTTATTATTCTCCATGGCAGTAAAACTGGTATTGCATCTGGCTTTGACTCACAGGGAAAGGAAGAAGTGACTTGAAAAGCTGTTGCAAAAATATAAGGACAGAGAGCGGTGGCCCTACTGCTTTTCATGATTACCTGACACTCTGCTCGGCGCTCTCGGTAATCAGCCAGCTGATCCTCTTGGCTCTGTCCCGACCCTGCTTGGTAGCCGATGGCATCGCAGTGCTGCCGGTCTCCTTTGGTAGAGGGAGTCGTGCAAGCAGTCAGACCTCTAAGAGCTGTTTAAAATTCCTGAAGATACTGCTATTAGTTGCAGTCAGCTGTAGTGAACCATGCGGGAGGTTCTCTTACTTCTTATCACACTGAGAAGGGAAAGAATTTTTTTAAAATTTTTTTTAAGTGACATGCATGAACAGAATGGGCATCTCATTTTACAGCTGACACAAAAACTCAAATTCATATTTTTGCCCCTTAATTTCTAGTGAAATTCTAACTTCATTCACTGAGGCTGGACTGGAATTAATTTTAAAAATAATTTTTAGCCATTGTCTTTGTGCAGTACCTGCCTCTGTTTTGAAGAAGCGTACTTTCAAGCTGTTTCCTTCTTAAAAGGAAATCGCAGAATCACAGAATGACAGGGGATGGAAGAGATTTCTGGAGATCACCTTGTCCATCCCCCTGCCAAAGCAAGTTCACCTAGGGCAGCTTGCACAGGAACGTGTCGAAGTGGGATTAGCATATCTCCAGAGAAGGAGATTCTACAATGTCTCTGGGCAGCTTGTTCCAGTTCCATGGCACCCTCACAGTAAAGAAGCTTTTACGTATAATTAGGTGGAACTCCTTGTGCTGTAGCTTGTGTCCATTGGCCCTTGTCCTGTTGCTGAGCACTGCTGAAAACAGACTGGCCCCATCATCTTGACCCCCCACCCTTTAGATATTGGTAAGCATCGATGAGATCCACTCTCACTCTTCTCCAGACTAAACAGCCTCAGGTCTCTTGGCCTTTCCTTGTAAGTGAGGTGCTCCAAATGTGCTCTAAAATAGTGATCTCCATGGCCTGTGTAGAATACAGACTAGAATGCTTGTGTGGAGGGAAGAAATCTATGAAAAAAAGCCTGCAAATCTAAAGGGAGTTGCAGGCGATGGACAGGGAACCTATTTTCCCATTGGCACCTCTGATTTTGTGACCTTCCTATAACTACAGCAAATTTGGAGTTTCCAACAGAATATGAGGTGCTTTTTTCAGTTTAATAGGTAGCATTTTAAATCTTAGTATTAGGGTCTATCTTTTTATCGTTAGTCACTTCAAAAACATGAGTCTAAGCATGTGAACAAGACTTTGTCTAATAATATGTGGTTATTTTTCACTAACAGTTTCACTCCCAGTAGGTACTGTGGAAAAGTCATAAGTCCATGATTCAGACTGAAGTCATGAGGTATGACCATAGATCACTTTCCTTGATTAGGAAAGTGCTATATGCTACTGGCTATGCAAACGTATAGTGATGGAGGTCTGTGTGACTTGCCCTGCCACAAACTGTATGGAAAGAGGCTGACACTGCTGTTAATAACTACAGTCAGATCTTAAAGACCTCAATTACAAGCATGTAAACAAGAATTTAAAAAGTCCACCCAAGAACAAAAAGAAAACACACAAAAAACCCCAACAAATGAAAATTAAAATTAGAATTGTGAAAATGGAAAATTAATGAAAGATCATCTGCTTTCTTTGCAGACGACAAACCCTGACCTGGTATTAGATGGCCACTGATGGGGTCTGTAGTGGTGGTCTTCTGTCATGCTTATGGATTCAAGGGTAAAAGGCTGCTTTATGCAAGTGTTTCTCTGTCATCTCTTGATTATGTCATTAGGTTAGGGATGAAGTACCTTGTTGTTAAGTTGTTGAGAGGTTATATTCAGTTGCTGTTTAATTGTTGACTGATACAGATATTTTTGTTAGTAATTAAGTATCATTCAAAAGGAAATGTAAGACTATCTTTTTTTTTTTAATATGGAACTTATTTAAGGTTTTATTTTTTAGGTATTAAAGGTTTTAGAGCACCTACATTGTCTTAAGGTCTAGCTGATTATTTTGGTTTTTGTTTTTTTTTTTTTCTGCCTATCTTGAGAAATAAACATTAAGCATTGCTGATATCTTCTTAAGAATTCTGTGGTTAACGTGACACATTCCGAAGAACTTTGAGTATCCTTTGAATCTTTACTGAGTTTTTTAAAGTATAACAATTAAAACAAATGGTTGAAAGCTAAGCAATGTTCTGCAATCTGTCATATTAGCCTTCAAAATTATATTTTTTACCAGGAAGTTAATTTTGGGGGAACTGTCATTCTCTACTAATAATCTGTGAAAAATTTTTACGAAGTTCGATTGTCTCCTTGAGGAAATAACAAATACTTGATGTTAGTAGGTTTAACTCAGGGTCGTGCAATCTTGAGTTTTCTTCTCTGTTGAGATAGCTTACTTGATAGAGCACATGAGTTCAGAGATAAAGGCTAAGTTAAAAGGAAGGAATACTGTTGTGAATGGATTTAATGCCATAGCTTTACTACTACTGATGTTATACCATTTTCTTGTTGCCTCTGCAAATGTCCCGTGACTACGCAAGGTTTCATTTTTTTATTCTCCAAGCCCACTCATTCCTTTTTTTTGTCATACTGAAGTGCATTTGTGAAATGAGGATGAAGCTTTCTGAGGAGTGTTGGAGCAAATTTGTTTTTGTGAATCTGAAAGAGGAGCTTTATTTGACTGCCTCCGATGTGTCTCTATTGAGCTGCCAACAGGTCTTTAGTCAGTGTTTTTCCATGCCTTTTTCCACCTTCAGTCTGTTCAGAAGTTCGAGGTAACCAGAGTGTTCCCACTGGTGTGATTGATTCATTGTAGAATCCAGGAAGAGTTGAAGAAAATATGACCAAAATCCATCCAAGGAAAATAGTGAGGGGATATGGAGGAGACAGGTGAGAGACCTTGTTTCCTGTATGGGTGCATCCCAGTGGCACCAGTGCTCTCTGCATTCCTCCTGCTGTTCAGTGACAGCGTCATCAGTTGAGGCTCTTGAACTCTTGGAAAGTCTGAGTTCTCATACTGTCTATGTAGCAGATACAGCAGAACTGATGTCAAGCTGGTAGCCTGGTCAGCTGTCTGTGGCTTGAATTTTATTTTTTTTTTTAATTTTATAGGTATACAGGAAGAATTCTTACAAGCTGGAAAAAAAAAATCAGTGGTTCTCATATTTATTTTTTTTTCCTGTTTGTTTTAAAATGCAGCATTATGGTGGTATTAATTTTCAGGATGTTTTGCATGTTTGATCTGAAAATGAGAAAATCTCATAGGCTTTGGAATAAAAATAACTGATACCAGAAGGGGATGAAAATATAGATATTATAGAAATTTTGTAAAATATTTTAATATTGTAGATGAAATATTTTTGTGAGGAACAAGTAGAACTAGGGTTCTCTTGTGGTTCGAGCTTTTCATTTCTAATGTATCAATTCTTTCTTCTTTAGAAATATACTGGGAAAGTGCTAAGGTAGCCACATTACTCCACAATCTATTCTTTGAAAACAGGCAATTAGGAGAGCAAATAATTTAATATTAGTTGACAGATCATTAGCCCATAAAACAAAAGGTAAGAAAAAGCAGGAGCCTAAGGAAGCAGTAGCTATATTTGGAGTTCAGGAGGAAAAAAAGTTCTTAATAGAGAAGCAGGGCAATAGCTAGAGGTTAGGCACAAGAAAGCAAAAAATTGCTGGTACACAAAAAATTTGGACTGTGTCTCACCGCTGCAGCTGAGTCAGCTTGAATTTGAACACTAATTGGCACTCATTGGTCGCTCTCTGTACCTCTCCTTCATGACCCGGACCTGTCTCGGGTGATGGTACGTGCTGAGTGAGTGACACCTGCAATGGGCAAATCTGGGCCTCATTGCTCAGAGGGCTGGGCCTTCATTAAGAGAAATGTGCTTTGACTGACTGAAAATAGTCATGTCTTGGTGAAGATGAAATAGCTGGAAGATTTATTGTGCTAAGATTAGATGTGCATGTCTTCCCAGTTCAGGAGGGAGGAAGTGGGAGGATGCCTTGCAGTCAGAGGGTACAGCCTGGAGCATGAGACTAAAATGGGAAATTCATGAGATTGAAATAGGAAGCTGGACACTCCCATGAGTAGTCTTTTAAAATAGCGAATTTATTTTAAAGAGTGATTTAGGGCCATCCTAAACCTGCAGTCAAACTTCTTGGCTTTCTAGGTCACATAAATCATATTATGAGAACAAACTTTATTACAAATCTTTTATAAGGAAGAAGGAAAGGAATAAGAAATACTTACCCTACACTTCAAACTGCTGCCAAACCTGTGTGTGGTGATACCTGTACCACCTGTACGAAAAACATTCCAGCAGGGAATGGCAGCAGCAGCAACAGGAGATGAATGCCCCAAGGCAGGGATAAGCACATTCAGCAGAAAAACAAAGATCTATGATTTATTAATTATTTTTTTTTTCAGGAATTGATAATGAGCTCACAGCAAAGGCTGGGCTGGAACTACTAACTAATTTTCAGTCTGGGCAAATCAGTAAAATGCATTCTATTGTTAATTTTATGTATGATAAGACTTCAGCTGAACAGTCACTACCTAAAATTCAGTTGCTAAATACTACATTTTGATTTTGGATGGCTTTTCATTATAGTTAACTATAGTTAGAATAATAATGTTTCAAAGCATTTTTCTTTTACTTTTTCAAGGAAAAAGCAAAAAAAAAATTAATTAAAATAGAAAAGCTTGTTCTTTCATTTTTTCAGTGTTCATTCAGAATGCTTACATTTTGTTAAGTTTTCTTCTCTCCCAGTATTAAAGGTAGTCTTTAATTACTCTCCCTTTTTTTCATGGCAAATTATTAGGAAGTAGAATTGATAGTGGGAATTAAAGCAAATATGAAGTATTCTGTATTCTCTCAGAATCCCAGATTGTGAATAGCTTAGAATAATATGCAGTTCTTAAATATTATCTAATTATATGTGCTGTTTGGGGTTTTTTTGGAACAAATTCCTAGGAGAATAAAATCACTGCTCTTTTCTTTATGAAGTGCCCATCCTGCAAATACATTTTCATGACAGTTTAGTAGCTACTCACAATTTATGAACTATATACCCTTCTGAGTTTGAAGTGCATTTTTTAGATAACATTCAAGATACCTTCTAGGTTCCTAGTTGGTTATGTAGTTATGTGAAGTTATCCTGCAGACACAGTTTAGTATAAATCTCACTAAAAATTATAACACATACACTTAATTTAAAATAAGGACATGGAATTTCAATGACATGTTTATTTCCAGGTTTTATCACAGAGATAAATAATAAACATAGATTTATGGAGGGAAGACATCTTAGCTGGAGAACATATGAAACAAACTTGATTAGTAATGGAACCTGTCACTTCAAAATCTGAATATAGTGTAAATATAATCTGGCATTTGTGGAAAGAAAAAAAAAAAAGGGAGTGATCTTTTGAGTCAATTGGTAACTAACAAGGCTTGGAGCTTTCAGCAAGACTATTCCCTCTGGTTATTCTGCTATTTTTTCTTTTCTTTCCTATTCTCCATGTGTACATTCAAAGAAGTCCTGGGTTCCAGCAACACCTTCTGGCAGGATTCAGCCACTTATCTGTCTTTCCTCTCAGTCAGATGAGGTCCCTGCCTATGGAGAGTTCTCTCAGGACACCGCTTGTGCTGGTTTCACCTCACTTCAGAAGTCTTTGGGGTCAATGTCTGAATTGGAGACAGTCACCCTAAAATCCCTGTATGGAGAAGAGAAATGTGTATTTTTAGCATGTGATTCCCCCAATCCATTTTCAGTTCCTTCTGATCTGTGCCCTGTTTCTTTTCATTGTCTCTAACAGAAGTCCAGGAGGTTCTGGGTACCAAATGTAGGTATACCCCTCTTGTCAGAGGAATGACACATTTCTGAACAGTTATTAACACTTTTAATGGGTGTTGTCCGTGCATGTTTCATGAACCCCTTTCTTTCTCTGATAACAGGAATGGGGAGTAGAGGAGGAGGAGGAATTTTACAGCACTGATTTTGGAAGAAATGAGATAATCTAAATAGGTAAACAAATAGTTTCCCCTGGATTTTAATACAAAGTTGAAATTTTTCAAACACAACTACCTCTGTGCTGTTTTGTGATGAAGTGCTGCTTCTGCGCACTCTTCAGTGCATAAAAAATGGCTTAGTCCCAAATGAAATTGTCAAAATTTATTCTGCAAATATATTTTCTGTGTGTTTGTGTGTGCTAGACTTTCTACATTATTTTGGGCTTGCTTGGCTGCAAAGTGCAGATTCAGTGATGTTCTGAAGTTCAGGGTACCTCACAGGTATGAACTATAGCCACAAAATAGGGGACTGAGTTGGGCTCACAGATGACTGAAAATTTCTAGAGAGTGAAGGGGAAAAAAGAATGCTCTGTACTTTTAGTATCGGGTAAATAATAATAAAAGCTTTTGGGTTTTGGTATTTTTTGTTTGTTTGTTTTTATTATTTTCTTTAAAAGGTGAATTGGACAATTCTGCTGAAATAGTGTCTCAGTGCTGGAGCTTCCTGAGCTTGTTTAAATGTAAAACATTAATCTGTATTTTTATGTTTATAAAACTGATATTTCAGGCCACAGAGATTCACCATTTGTGCCTAGAGTGAGCCCAATAGTTTTAGCTTGAATTAGAGGCACCTGGTTTGATACAAAAGTCCGTTATGGCTAGTTCTGACTGGCTCTTGACAAACATTAAAGACGCAGTTCTCTAGTTCTCCACTTTTTCTCTGTCATACATAAAAATAAATGTATTGTGTTTTAATTGTATCGTGGATCCATATAAAAACTTGACAAAACTCTAAGCAAATTTAACGCTTATTGTAAATGTCGTTCATAATAATACTCTTGTGTCAAAACTAGCTTCACTGCCAGTTTCTCTATACCACGCCAGGGAAGTATCTGAGCTGTTGACAAGTGCCAATATTTCATCAGAAACCGTTGCAGTTTTCTGGAAGCCTTGACTTCTGGAGGAGGCATCCTCATTTTTCATTAGAAAAAGAGGAGGGTGTGTTTTAGATCTCTTGACTCAGCTGGTCTACAGCAAAAAGCCTGAAAATACAAATTTAATTCCTTCTCAGCATCCAGACACAACAAGACAAAGGGATTCATCATGAGAAAGGTATTTTTAAACAGCGTTTGAGGAAGGGGATTGTTTCAGGAAGGGCAAAGGCTAACTAATGTGAATTTATAATGCTAGGCACTGGCAAGACTCTCTGTATTCTGGATCTGAATTCAGCTTGTGCAACTGAAGGCACAAAAATGACTTCTCCCTTTTATCTTGTGTGTGACAGCTAACAATTTCATCTGCTGTGCTTGTTGTGCAGGTTGGATGCTCTTTCTGGTTGGTAGGTTACAGGAACAAAAAGTGCCTGTGCTTGAGAAACAATTACTCTGATCCTCTGATTGTTCGTGTGTTATAAAGCAAGACAATCTTTCAGGTATTAAACACATGCATTTAGATTCTGAACAGTTTGGTGCTCAGCAGTGTGCTGGGTGTTGGGAGCACCCGGTTGCAGGCCCACGTTTCACTTGGAGGTCACCTTAACAGAAAGAGGCGTCATATGTACAATAACACAGCATGCCTCTTTGATCAGTCGCTTGTGCAAAATTACTTTACCTCCCTTTCAAAGAAAATTGTTGCTGAAGTATGAAATGTGATCTTTGCAGCAGTCTTGGCTGAGTCAGGGCTTAACTGCATAAAACAGCGTTGAGCACGACCACGGTCTCTTCTGTTCCTTACATCTCTTACATCAGTTTGTAAAACCTGAGCAGGGAGTATGAGTGGGGAGGAGTGGACTGGAAGGGACAGGGATTGGATATTCTTCAATACCTGTTTGCCCCTGGTGAGATGGCTGTTTGCAAAATGAGCAGTGTCTTCTCCCCTTTGAGAAAGGAGAGATATGATAACTCCTTCTGTAATAAACATTTCATTTGAACTCATCCTCTTTGTCATTTCAGTTTCCCCTTTCTCATGACATCCATCAATTTACAAGAGTTTTGTTTCAGTTTGGTTGGTGGTGGACAGACGAGAAGAAATGAGCTCTCGTGTCAGGGAGGAAGGATCAGGCTGGCAAATGTGCAGCACTGCTGGTAGTGAAGGTTGTCTGGGCACGATCGGCCGCTGCTGATACTGCTGGAAGTTTTGGAGTGGCTGGTGCTGGTGGTATTTTAGTTTAGTCAAGATAGAGGCTTAATTTTCATGAAGATGTGTGCCAGGACGGCAGCTGAGGTTGTTCCCGGCCTGCCCTCCTCTTTCCTAAGGGCTGCTGCCATGTGAAGCAAACCCTTCCCTAATTACCCCCACTACTCCCTGACCCCCAGTACAGAACAGCTGCTCACATTGGGTTGCACAGATGTGTGCTTGTGGAGGAGTGCAAGCCGCCTCCTACTCTCTCACAATCTTTCTTTGAGCTAGGGGCTTTGCGTGTAGGTGTTTCATCATTCACACCCTGGCTTATCCTCTCTGCATCTCTTTTATTTTTTCAAGGGTACCACTTTGTATGAAAAGAGGAAGTGGACAACTGACTTCATTAGAATTCTCACACAAATCGGTACCATTTTATTTCCTTGTTTATGTTCAGCTAAATTTTGATTTCTGGCAGTTTTATTATGGTGTGAATAAAATCTGACAGTGTAACAGAGCACTCTAGACATGAATAGCATGCTTTAATGATACCTTGAATCCATGGATTCACTAAACAAAGGATGAAAAGAGCGTGCTAATCCAAGATCAGATTATCATGTTTGCAGTGACTTGGACGCTCTGTTGCCTCTGTGTCTCTGTGTGCTTTTCAGGGAGTTAAGTCACAGCAAACCCACTTTTACTTGCCCACAACTTGGCTTCACCATTGCTTTAGATTTTTAACTGCAAGGTAGGAATTTGTACCCTCATTTGTTCTCATTAGTATGTCTCTGATATAGAGATTAGATAGCCACACAGTTAGTAACAGACTCAGCTTTATGCAAACTATTTGCTCTCCTTGAAAGGTGGTGGATTAGTGACGTTTAGCTCCTTGGCTGGCACCATCTCTTTCTCCATCTTTTCTCCTCAGATATTGCACTGTCAGAAGAGGGAGTGCATTGGGAGTGTCATTGGTTGAGAGCACTTAGTCCAGGTAATTTTGATTTTGTGGCTTAACAGACAGTGGTTTTAGGGCTATGTATAAAACCAATGAGGCACATAGACTGTTAGAGGTTCTGAAGGTCTCAGGATGGGGCTTAATTTTTCTAGAAATGGTTCTGTTGGGATATGAGTGTAAATCTGTCTTCTCGTCAATCTCTGTAGTATAGTCCTTGTGCTTCTGAGGAAAATGTTTGATATTTCAGAGAAGAAAGAAGTAATACAAAATACAGGAAATCTTGTTCTTCATATCTACTGGGGGATATTGCAGATAAAGCAGCAACACAGTTGACTGATTCATCCATGTTGTCACATTCATGTTAATTTGTTATTATTTCTGAAGTGGCAATGTCCTTAAAATAAGTAGAATTGTCTCTAATTGGTTTATTTTTGAAAAGCTGCACTCGGTTCCTCCCTTCAGCTTCTGTTTTTACACCTCAGACAAACTGCAATGGTGAAAGCTGGTTTGTCCTTTCAGACATCGCCAGTTCTGGCCAGGATAGGCTTCTGACCTAATGCAGCATATATGTTAGTGCTTGATGAAATAGGTAATATTTAGGTATTTTTAGTAAGCCCCACTCACAGTCTCATTAAGTCTTTATTTCAGTAGCCTTAGTGAGGATTGGCTGAAATCACACAACTGAAAGGAATTGAGATGTTCAGAGTTAGAAAGAGTATTAGGAAGATGAAACTTTGGTCATCTCACTCCCTCGCACAGAACTCACAAGGGAAGGATGCCTGTCTGAGGCTGCTCTTCCCACCTACCTCACCTAGGGCAGTTCTGAAATAATGTTTATTGTGTTGTGCTTGCAGACAGTGATTGAAAGTCTCTTTGCAAGTACATTTTGTTAAGCAGGCAAAAGACCACTCTGAAACTGCTTTCCATTTTGCCATTGGTAGGAGATGGGGTTGTTTAGCAGTAAAGGTTACTAAACAGGCGACTTACTACATGCTGTCTCTGTCTTCTCACTACAATTACATTCTCTCACACACACCATCTTGTCCAGAAGGACTGTCTGCATACAAAGAAACTGCAAAAACACTTCCAAAACTATTGTAAGAAAGGAAAACAATGCTTACTTTTTCATCATGTAATTCCTTCATATCAATCACGGGCCTGCACTTCACGTTTACTATCCATACGAGGCGTGGTAAGGTGGGCCATTTTTTTTTTTCTTTTTATGCAGGACAGAACCCATTTTTTGATCGTGGATTGTATTTACAAAGCGCTTCTGTTTATAAAACCATTATGTAAACTATTTGCCCTGCTTGCAGTTTGTAAGAGCATAGACAGCATGATTCTCTTCCCATTTACATAAGCCCTAGACTGCTCTAATTCAGGGGAATTCACAGAAGTTGTTCCTGGCTTACAGTGCTGTAAAAGAAGAGTCAGAGAATGCTTAGCTTTGAGAAAATGGAAGTTTTGCAGTGCACTAATACCTGGCATTAGACATTCTTGGAACCTTAAAATTACACGTGTCCAGTAGGAAAGCATTTTCTTTGTCAGAATGCTGCTAATAGAATTTGTTTTGCAAATCAGGAATCTACACCATTCAAATGGTAAGTTTCAAGTCTCTGCCTCATTGGATTTGAAGTGCAATGATGATTGGAGAAGAATACATTTATTTTTTCAGCCTGTACAACTTTTGATGCTTTTGGCTTTCCACTATCAAGGTTTACACCCCAGTGTTTGTAGAAAGGAAACCTAGATGTGCAGGCTTTACCCAATCCAGATGCAAAGTCGTTACGTGCCGATATTGCTTCTAAGAATGCTGCTGTGAAGTTGTGCGCGTTTTGTACAGGACTCCATTCTTCACAGGTCTGGAAATGGTAGATAATGGAGTCTTTCTTTTCTCAGCTACCTCTGATGCTTGGTTAGTGGATATTACCTTCCTTCAGAAACCCTCTATGAATCTTCTTGGTAGTACCAGTATTTATACAATTAGTGTGTAGACTGGAGAAGAAGTGACTGCATGGGATGGGTGGCATCAGATGACTGACCTGCCACTGCTTGTGCTGTTGTTGCCGCGGGCAGGGAATCCTCTACTCTAGATCTGCCCCGAACGGCACCGTTCACGTGCTCCCCTTTCTTTTTTCTTTTTTCTTAAGTTGTCACTTTTGACTCTGCAAGTCAGGGGTCCTTAAGTAAAGTCACCTAGCAAGATCATCAGAGCACTAACTTATGTTAATAACAAAGTAAGAGCATTAGTAAATTTTTGTTTTCTACTTCTGAAGGAAATACGTAAGAAGCAGAAGTTAGTGAACACTTGGAAGGATCCTTAACTAACAGCATTGCACCCTTTTCAGAAAATTGCTTCTCGACCTAGCATCAAGTCATTTCTTGCATGACCCCTGTATCCTACTGGTCATCCTAGTATGTTTTTCCTACACTGCTTGTCCACACAATGCTCTTCTGTTGCATTATTAATGGTAACCTTTTCCCTGTGTGCTGTCTTGTTAGTCAGCCATTGTTTTGACCTCCTGGCCTGAGTTATCCAGGAGGAAAATGTCAGTGGACAAACTTGTAGCTTGTTTGGTGCCCCTTCAAGAATGCTGCAGTTGTTTTGTAAGGCTTTTTTTCTACCTGTGGTAATTTACAGCAGCTGCCACCCTTGAAAGTGCAGAGCACAAAGGTGAGCCTATAATTATGGCTAAAGGCAGATCCATGAAATGTTGAGCTTTGCCTTAGTGCTGTGGTTAGTATCAGAATTTCAAACAAGGCAACTCCATGATCTAGGAGAAACAAAACAGCAGCAGAAGCCCATAACCAAGTAAGTAGCCAACTGACCGATCAAAACAACCTCCTGCTTGACCCAACATGTGATCAGAGATACACAAAGACAAAAGGTTCCTCTGAAGAAATGTTTGTGGATGACAGCTGGTACTTTTCTTGTGCTGTTGTAGTTAAGCGTAACCGGTGGATTGAGGCTTGCTTTCATTTTTTCCATAGTAAATGTATGATTGCCTAACGTTCACCAGTGTTTCTTGCAAGGTAGCTGTCAACCTGCTGGGAATTCCCGATCCGAATAATAATTGCAGGATTATCCTGGCTCTGCTAGATGGTGTTACTTTCCTAACGTTTCCCCTGAGCTTTGTTTGAAGTCTTTTGTGAGTCTTTTTCTTAGATGGAGAAATGGAAAAAAAAAAATACTTGTTTTGCTCTTCTAGCAATCCCTAGATAGGAGAGTGGTTATGAATAATAAATTTTCTATCTGGACATACTTTCACTCATTTACTGTTGCCATTTCCCAATAAACAATTGTAATGAATATTATTGAAAGCTCTGGCATACGATCCCTAGAAGTGACAATAAATATTTGGAGCTTAATGTTGGGTTGGTCTAATGGAAGAAAGTGTTTCTTGTTGACTCCAGTAACTTTGGATCATGCGCTAAGTGCTCACAGTCTTTCTATGTTTGCTCATCTTTCCAAGGAAATCTGATGATCTTAGTGCAAGTGAGTTGCTTTATTTTTTTTTTAACTGCTCTCTCAGTCTTTCTATGTTTGCTCATCTTTCCAATGAAATCTGATGATCTCAGTGCTATGGAGTTCCTGAGAGTGTTTGAAGAGTAAGAATAAAAGGAGGAACTGAGTTGTTGGACAGTAGATCTGATAGAGAAGGAAAAGAATAATGTTGTAGGAAAGAAGATGTAATCTTAAATATTTACTGCTCTGTTGTCTTTGTCTCTGGACTGATTTAATATGGCATTATAAAAAAAAAAAATAAGGTAGTAAATTGTACCAGACACACTTTCATTTTATATGAAAAAATAAATTTAGCTGCAATCCAGTAAATGTTTAGGAAAGTAACAGATATTGTCTTGTATAAAGAACCTGAGATCAATATCGCTAACTTTTAAAAAGGACCTAAAGATGTGCTTTTATTATACGTTATAAATAATATTGTCCTTAGTATTTTGTCCTCAGGCAAACGGACCAGGAACTCTTTAAGGAGCAGAATTTGAGTTCTGTGTGCCCAGGTTTTTACTATCTGTGTCTAAAATCCATGTACTTCCATATCCTTATTCTGTTTGGAGTTTTTTTCCCCTAAAAATGTTTACCTCCTTTTTTTGGTGGATAGCTGTTACTTCTTTGGCCCTAGTTTAGATAGATATAACCAAAGAACATAATATTGCCTTCAGAATATTCCTTTTAGAGCTAAGCAGGGATACAATGCCCAGGAGAGCTACAAACCTGTAATTTTTCAGTTGTTTTGGTGGAAGAACAGTGTAAAGTAACTCTTGTAATTTCATGTGTAAATGACATTATTTTGTGAATGAAGTTATGTGGAAGCCTCTTCTTTTCTTGCTAAGCATGTGGACATTGAAATGAATGGGTAGGTTGTGGTTTCTATACTGCTGATGTGCCTGCTGAGGTAGAAGTGTAGCTCCAGGAGCAAGAATTAGAGAGGAAAGACTCGGAATGAAGGTTCCATGCTAAAGGAAGAAATAGAGGTCAATACAGGCAGAACAAAGGAGTGGAATGCTTTTCCCTGACTTTTTTTTCCATTTTCTTCCAAGGCATATTACCATGCAAAATTTGCACAAACTCTCACATGTCTAAATACAACTTTACATGTACATACATGCAAACTGGAAAAAAGCAGCCCCTACTGAAGCAGGTGTTTTAAATAGCCTAATAATTTAAATAACCTGTGAAGATATAGTAGAAATACTGTTAGACAATATGCAGCTCTAGAAGATGTTTACTGGGTCTCCTCAATTGATGTGTGGATACAGATCAGTAACCATTAAATTTATTATTTCTGGTTAGTATTAGAAACCCACCAAAACACTGAATTATAGCATAAAAGGACACAGGTTGAGGGTTGAGTTTGTGCTTAAAGTAAGAGCTCAGCATCTGTATAGAGCTTAAAACTCCCTGCTCCTGTGAATTCTTCCCCAAATTGCTGTCCTTTTTGAAGCCTGGAGCAGATTTGCCAATAAGGCGCAAGTTGGTCCTTGGGCAGAGAGAGATGAACCACCCCTTCTCCACTGAGGCTTGCTTCCAGAAGGGACCATGACCATCCTGGTCCTCTGACACAGCTGGCTGCTCAGCGCAACCGGCGGATTTGTCAGGAATGCAGCAGTGAATTATCATCAGGTGGCTAAAGCTGTTACTGCCCATAGCTGTCTGCTCCACCCTGCCGGTGGTAAACCAACTTTGATGTCAAGTTACCTTAAAATGCCTGCCTGAAAAGTGGGGTGAATTAGGAGCTAATTCATGAGTGGATCAGACATCCTTGCCTTGGGGGAAGCAACATCTGTTAGGCAGGTGGGAAGGAAGGCAGGGAGTGGTAGCAGCTTCAGCTGTCCGATTTTCCTCTGCTGCCACATGTCTACCAAAGCCCTGAGGTCACAGGTTGCCCTTGATGAAAATGTCCTCCCCAGGCTGAGAGGTCCTGCTCATTGTTCTCAAAGGAATTGAGGTTCACAGGGTCAAAGGCTCTGGCTTTACTCCACAGACGGCCACAGGCCTAGTGCAAAAGCAAACTTTCTACCAAATGAGCCTGAACTGTGCGATGCCTTCTCCAACCCTCACCACGGGAAGAGGGAGGACTTCAGTTTGAAACTCCTACAGCTGCCTTTACCTCCTGCTTTTTCTGTTTCTCTGACATCTCCACCATGTTGAATTTGTCGATACCTGCACTTCATTTTACAAAGATCACTCATTTCCTCTACTTGCATTACACTGTTGTTTTCTGATGCATTTCAGGAAATCTTTCCCCTGTTCAGACCTTAAAGATCGTGCCAATTCCGGTGAGGGCAGTAGTTTGCCATCCAAATATCACGGGTAGCCTGGTCAACGGGGTACTCTCTTTTAGGGTATCCTAGTTCTCAATATAAGGACCACCTACCAGCGACAAAAATCCATGGTCTGCAGATGCAGAATTGAGAGAGGCTTGTTGTAAAAAAGAAAGATAAACTTAACCCTCTGGTCACTGGACGTGTATGTTCCATGTGCTTGTCAGATGCGCACTAAATGTGCGCGTTCTCTCCAGTTGGTGCCACTTGCTTCAAACGCTCTTCTGATGTTTACTCTGTTTCTCCAAGGCTTATTCTAACCTTACAAACCATTCTGTTTGCTCTAGCAGCTTTTTTTTTTTTCCCAAAATGACTTTTGCAAAGCAATGCTTCTGTCATCTCTTTGCAGCTTATTCTCCCGTGTGCGCCTGTAGCATAGACCAAACACTAATTCTACCCAATTCTAATGGTATATTCCTAAAATTATTTTACTTATCTAGGAGTTAGAACAGAGAGCTATCTGTCAGTAGGGAGGAAGATCTTCAGATTCACCATTTGCTCAATGTTACTTTTCAGTCCTCAAACCTACAAAATATCTCATTTTGAATTGCTCATACTCTTCCAGATTTATTTTTTTTGAGGTTAAGAATGCTGCTTACTTGTTCATTTAACTGTTACAATACTGTATACTTTTTCTTCCTTTTGAACCTTGCACAGCTACATTTCCAGACCTGGATTTTCAGATATCGTAGTTGGGTTTTTTCATGCTGCCTTAAAATTTGAGTATGAATTTAAATCTGTCCTACACAAGATGCTTCAGACCAGCTTGATCTTTCAGAAAACCTAGATGTCCTTTTACATACCTTGGAGTGGCGTGCATGCCAAGCCTGGTAATACAGATGTAGCCTAAACCTCTTTTGTTTCTGCTTATGATGACAAAAGCAGCACTGCTAAATAGTGCTGCCTGCCTTCTTGGCATGAAATCTATTAAAAAGAGAAGACAGACCTTTGTTCTGATCTTTTATGCTGGAGAAACTGGTTGCATTGAAAGTGGTGCTGAAAGAAGGAACCTCACTCTAGGATATTCTGGCAGTACTTAGCAGAAAGACATAAGGAGGGAGAACATCAGAAAACAGAGGATATATAGGTAAGTGGGACAAGCCATGTCATGAAATGTTTCATCAGAAACTGAGATTTTTCTCCTTGCTTGTCTTCATAATTTTTTTGTTGAATTACTTTCCAGCCATTGCCTCTTATTTGTATATATTAGTGAGAAGCACAGGAGTAGTACAGCTGGTGCTCAGCCCCTGCCAGAGTGTAGAAGCTGGAATGGAGCTCTTCTCAACTCCCATTCACTCTAGGTACCGGAAAAATAAAAATGCAGGGGCCCAGAACAGGCTAAATAAACAAATAAAAAGTACTCCAGTTGAAGCACATCCTTACGCTCTCTAAAACTTTGTTCTGCCAAAATCCCTATGCTTTTCCTAGAGACAGTTTGCATCCCATTATTTTATAGTTATGAGATTATTCTTCTAAGATGTCAAATCAGATATATACCTTAGAATAGGAAAATAGTAGGCCTGATGTATCTCTTCACTCATTTTTAGTCTGCTGATAGCGAGGCAAAATTGACTTGGCTTTGTAGAAGTACAGGGCTAGATTCAGATTAGTTATACACTAAATACACTTGCATGATAGGAAAAATCTGTTCAAAACCTCTGAAATAAAATGTTCCCCTTCTGTATTTTCCTCTGTTCACTTTATCGTCTTCCTTTTGCAGACTGCCTGAATGGATGAGGATTTGTTTGTTTTCAGTTAATTAACTAGATTATTGCATTATCTCAAACTTACTCAATCACTCTCTCACTCACTCTAGAAGAAAAGATTTGATCAAGTAAATATGTGTAGCTCAAGAAAGTACCCATTTAACGTGGGAGGTGGCATGGGTTTGTTTCAAATTTTATTTTAGATATTTTTTTTTTAGTACAACAGGCAAGATGTGAGTAAAGGTCATCAGATATTTAATCTGTTTCTATTTCTCTGAAGTGAGTGCTAGTGTTGCATTAGTCAGGTATGGTGTTGGGTGTGCTTTTACACCTCCTGTTGCTTTCCTTGGTCCTCTCCTTCCAGTCAGGGTCTGTCTCCCTTGTTTTGCCTCAGATTAGTGGATGAAGATATCTATAACAGATGGCATCTCCCATGAGGTACTGAAATATCAAGTGTAACTGAGGGAAGAATGTAAACCTTTGGGTTCAGAGGGGGGCCACAAAAGTGATCAGAATGATAAACACCTCTCCTATGAGGAAGGGCTGAGGGAGTTGAGGCTGTTCAGCCTGGAGAAGAGAAGGCTCTGCGGAGACCTTATGGCAGCCTTTTGGTACTTAAAAGGGGCCTATAAGAAAGAGGGAGAAAGACATTTAGCTGAGCCTGTTACAAAAGGACAAGGGATAATGGTTTTAAACAAAAAGAGAGTAGATTTACACTAGACATAACGTAGACACTTTTTAGAGTAATGGTGATGAGACACTGGGCCAGGTTACCCAGGAAGCTGATAGATGTCCCATCCCTGGAAACATTCAAGGTCAGGTTTGACAGGGCTCTGAGCAACCTGATCTAGTACATGATGTCCCTGCTGATTGAGGGGGTTATTGGACTGGGTAACCTTTAAAGGTCTCTTCCAACTGAAACTATTCTATGATTCTAAGTTAATTAAGCAGGAGGAATATGGATTTTGTTTGTCTCTTCTTCTTCAGGAAAGAAGTTTTGAATGGGATAGGGCTTTCAAAAACTGCAAAGGAACAAGTTGATATCCTGCGCAGGTAGAAAACTGTACCACCTTCAGATGGTTCAGTTTCTGTTACTGTGTCTTAGAAATAGCATGGGTATTTCTACTAAGCACCCTGTGTCATTAAATACTGTAAGCTCTTTGCATTATTAATTGTTCTCACATTCTGTCAAGCAGGAAAACAGCTAAAGGTGCATAATCTTAATTCCCAGTCCCCTTATATAATTTAACCAGTGTTCAGTGACCTTTAGCTGGAGAATTATTTTTCAAAAGCCTTTTCAAAAATCTATTTTTTTACATGACATCCATACTTTCAGCTATGCCTGAGATTTTGCCAAGCTTAGGGGAAGGTCAGGACATTATATAAAACAGATCATCTTGCTTCAAGCCACTCTCCAATAAAGAAATGAAGTAGATCAATAAAGCATGTTGAAGCCATCATAATCCAGATTTTGGAAATTCCTGTTAGCAGAGCACTTGCAGGTATTAACAGAAAATATGTTTTCTTTAAGGATGAGTGGCTGTAATAGCTGCTGTCACTCAGTGACTGAGACCTTTCTCTGCATGTAGATATGCCCAGCTCAAAAATGTGTCATTTAGATGGTAATCTTGATATGTGCCTTATTATGGTCGGGTTGGTAAAAGGAGATGTATGTCAAAATTCTGATCACGCTTCAAACCAAGCTAACCCTTTTTTGGGAGCTTGGAAATTTTTCCCTGTAATGTTTATATTTATATAGTTCTGATTGGGCAACCACGTGTTTTTTTGCCCTCTCAAGATAAAACGTTGAATTATTTAAACTCTCTTAGCTTGAAGATACTGACAGACAAATAACAGATACAGAAATAATAACAAAATCATCACATTTGGAACAGATCATGAGCGATCCAAACTGCAGAATTCACTGCTCTTTTAAAATAAAAACAAAGAAAAATCCTTTGTATATTCCAGGGCAGGGCATTCCCCAAGGAAAAAGAAAATCCAGAAAGTGCTTAATGCTTGACTTACTGTGCCATATTTCTTATTATAATAATGACAAATTTCAGTTGTCACCTGCTGTCATCTTTCATATACATAAATCTTCAAGGGTAAGTTCAAGAAATTAAGATAGAAGCAACAAAAAGAGATCAATATTTTCTTTTTTTTTTTTAAAAGTTTCTCTTGGTTTGTTATAAAATATGGTCCGTATGTTGCACATTTTGAACTACATCCTAGGCTGGTCATCCGTATATCAAAGAAATGGAGAGCAACATAGAAATGTGGCAACAGTGATTGATTCACTACCTCTTAGGGAAACTATTCTATCATGTATTGTTCATGTGAAAAAGAAAACCCCAAGTGTGAAACAGTTGCAATACAGCGAAATTTCTTATCTAAAAAAACCTCCCAGGTTTTAAATGAGCTTAATTTTTCTGCAGAAAATACTGTTCCAATTCCTTTCCTTGTGATGCTCGTAGAAATGTAGGCAAAACTGATTTACTCTGTCCTGAGAAGGCCAGGACTGAGCAGTCAGCAAAACAAACGACTAATATCTGATTAATTCTGAAGTAGCTGAGGTACAGCTTCTATAGGATCGTGTATTTATTTGTTTATAATGTTCCCAGCCCAAAGGGTTTTGCTGAGCACTAACATGTTTTGTAACTTGTGTTGTGGGGCATATGTTAGTTTTCCATATGCTCTGGTAATTACCATTGCAAGAGGTCTGTAAACTAATAAAGTTACTTCTTCTGCCAGGTGAGCATTGTTTTCCAGAGCAAATGTTAGTTTGTTATGGTATTTAGTATCTTAAGGGTTCAAACTTCCACAAGCTTCCAGCTTCTCTCTGAGAGCAGAAGAAATTCAGCAAAATGAAGACAACCAGCACTCCCTTGAGCATGTGGGCTGTGGGCTGGCATTTTAATGCATTTTCCTCTTTTCCATTTCGTCCCATATTCTCGGTCTTATTCCTCATTACTTCTTGAAATTTAGTCTTTGCACATAAAAGTAGTTAATCCCAATGGACGTCCAAAGGGCGAAGTATTATATGCCAATGTCTGCATCAAGGGTTAGACTGGGCCGGCCACTAGACGATTGACAGATGCTCTCTATCAACCCCTCTCCTTTCCCAAAGGAGAAGAAAAAGAGAATAAGGCACAAGAGTCTTGTGGATTAGAAAACTAAAATAACTTCAAGGAAAATAATAAAATAGAATATATACTAAATCATTATTGAACATGATCCCCCTTACAGCAATATTGTCACTGTCACCACTGCTGCTGTGAGGCAGGCACTGGGAAAGTTCCAGACTGGACTCGGTGGCAGATAGGAACCAGATTCAGAAGCTGGATTCTAGAACTGGATTTGAGAGCACTTGGATAGGGATAAAAGGTGGAACAAATGGAGTCCTCAGACACTAACCATTGAAGAAGAGCTTGAGCCTTGTGATCCCTCAGCTTTATACTGGATATGACACATATGGGATGGAATTCCTAACTGGTCATTTTAGGGTCACCTGTCCTGTCTGCTCCTCACTGCAGGTGAGGCCTCTTACTTTTTGCACCCTCAAGATGGTACACAGGATTTAGCAGTGGCCTTGATCTGCACACCAATCCTTGGTAGTAACTAAACATTGAGTGTTGTCAGTGTTGGAAGCAGACACTGTCTGCAAAAATATGCCATTAACTTCATAAAGTGCAGTTACTTAGAAGAGACTTAACTGAAAAATAAAATCACTGAACAAAATTAATTATGTTCTAGCTCAAGCCAGGAGAGTGTGGTGTCAAAACTTGAGGGTATATAAAATGGCAGTATGATTCTGTCCTTCCTCAGGAGACAACGGGCACATGCAATACTTTTTTTAGTGTTGTGCTGGGAACAAAATACATGACTTTTATATTTGAGTTCTACTGCCCAAGGCTAAATTTATAGCGCTGACAGTTGCTATAGATGTAGTGCTGTTTGTGGAGTGATCAGACTTGTTCTGGAAACTGCTGACATGGATCTCCTAGCTTGACAGTTTCTGAAGTTAATTTTCTGAGCAAAGTCTCAACATAACTGCTAGAGCCATACAGTAACTTTCAAAGAGATTTTAACTTGCAATGAATTTGTTCTCATTTGGAGACATTCCTAATGTAAATGCCATCTAAATTTTACATGAAGTCGTATCCAAAACATATTCCCTCCACATGGACACACTCTCACTAGAGGAAACAAATACAGAGAATGGACTCTTTGTTCACCAGTTACTAATAAATTTAATTTCAAAACTCCAGTAGTTTTTAAAAGAGAAAAACACATGCTGCTCCAATAAAGATCCTCAGGTCCTTAACTATTTTTCCTACCCACACTGGAACTTAAAGCAGATAGAAATGCAGCTCCTAAATGGCAGAGTGAAGATCAGCAAAACCTTTTCTGTTCAAGTCACCAGTAACAAAATGCTTCCCTTTTAAAGCACATCCAAGCATAACAGCAGTCTCCTTTTCGTAAGTTAAGTAGTCCATTTTCATTTGAAAGACTTTATTTAATTGTGTACTGTTGGAGGGTGACTTGCTGTTTTCCAGTATTTGTTTATAGGGGCTTTTATTGCGGGAAAGTTTTCAGTTATTGGTTTTATTGTAGGCTTTTTTTTTTTTAATTCACTTCCAGAAAACTTGTGTGGTGAGGTCTTGTAAACTAACCTGTATTTTCATAAAGTGGTATATACAATTGCAGACCTCTGTTTTAGAAGTGAGGTATAATGATCTATAGCTGTGAAGTTAACAAGCTGTCAACCATTAGGCATTTGAAAAAATGAAACTGTTGTTTACCCTTAACTATTCAGAAATACTGAAATACAGGCTTTGCACTCATTTTTTAAAAGTCCAATTCTGCAGTACAAGGGTCATTTATTTACATTTTCTTGTCCTGTGTTTTTTACTGTTATGAAAAATATTTTTTTCTAGATATGTAAAATGTAATTGAACCTCAAATATATGCCTGAAAGCTTTCTGACAGCAAGTAGTCATTATAAATAGTGCATTAGTTGGCTGAATAGCATTGGATTATTTGTATTCAACAAGTAGAAATAAGATCCTGTTTTCTGATATAGAGGAACGCTCCCTGTGAAGGTGGCTTTGCAAGCAGAGCCATCTGGAAAGCAGAACTTAGTCTTGAGTATAGCACTTTGTCACTCCTGAGTCCCAGACTAATTTCTTGGTGTGACTCTGCTGCTGTCTGTGCATATACCAGCTCAGTCACCACCAACTCAGGGATTTACATCTGCCCTCCACTGGACAGTGAGAGTTTGTCCTTTTCCTTTTTGGTTTGTGATTCGTTTACTCACAGGTAGACCTCTATGGTGTGCCTCCATCTGAGGAAACTGCTAGATTCCATTTGCAGTCAATGGAACAAAGGATGAATGTCTGGTGTATGACTGATCTCATTCTGAAGGTAGATATATGAAACAGAACAGATAACCCTGGCCCTTAAAACACCCTTTTCTGTGCTGTCAATTTAACAACCTATTATGCAATCTATAGTTGAATGCTATGAAGCCTACCTTACGTGACCTGTCAAAGCTTAGTCACCTAAATCTAAATGTTGACAATTGAAAATATCTTTTAGAGAAGTTCAGAATGGTCGTAAACCCAGGAGAGGTAGTAGCCTGAGGAGCAGATAGCTGTGAATATGAATATTCACCTACTTAAGGTCAAGGCTTGCTCAAAAACGTTAGCCTTTTCGGTTTACTACCTTGTAAAGTATAACAGTACTGATTTTTAATTGCGAATGATTTTGTGCTCTCCATAAGGTAAGCCAGGCCTACAGACCATCAAGATATGCCAAGTCTTACTCTTTTTGCACTGGCCATTAAAGATAATGATACCAAATCTGACATATTAATTCTGATTTTCAAGTGTGCTGCTGTCTATACCTACGGGAAAATAGGGTATCAATTACTGCAGTAGCTGTTTCTGGATATGTCCTTATTCTGTAAAAAGAATATTTGGTATGTCTTTCCGTTCACTTTCAAAGAATGTGTGTGAAATTGGTCATAAATAGCTCCCCCTAAAGGAAAAGGCTGAGAGGTACTCTGGTTCACGGTGTGTTTGTGGAATAAGATTTGCATCTGTGTGATATTCACGTTATAATGCAGCTCTTATATATCGCCCTTTTGGCTCTGGGCAATGTTAAAAAGCTGAATTGCCTCTTGGATGCAAAACAGCAGCAGTGTCTCAAATACAATCTAAAAGCATACCATGAAAGCACGATCGGCTGTTCTCTGTTAACAGAAGCAGTCTGAAGCCCTTCATCCAATTTAAGTGATACCTGTAATAGAAGTTCTCAGTTTGGCCATTGGAATCTAAATCACGCAGGATGAAAGCACGTTAAAATGGTGAACTAATATAGCTGCTTGGGACTGCGAGAAGGAAAAATTAATAAGAGACCATGGGATCAAGGTTGGCTAGCTGTGATTGAAAATTAGAAGTGTTGAGCACTGTGTGATTTCTTCGGTGTAAATGGAATGAAAGCAATTTTGAAAGCTTAACAAGTCTGTCTCCCTGTTGCTCTTTGTAATTCAAAGCAAGTGTCTTTGCTGGTAGTTTCTGCCAGAGTCTCCTGAAACTCCAACAGTTAGGGAGAATAATTCTGTTTGTTTTCTAAATTCTAATCTTTCATCTTATTCTTTCTGAATGTGGGAGTCTGGGTTAATTTTAGAAAAGAAATGCAATTTGAATACTATAAGTGGTGGCATCTAGGTAACTTGCAGAGAAACTCTGAGAGTCACAGATCCCCCTTTGAGATGCCTGGGGGAATGTGTCACAGCTTCCTGGCTAGTTCAGGTACCCGGTTTTCCTTTTGGTGGAGATGCAATGCAGTGGGACCATGAGCACGGAAGCTGCAATTTGCTTCTTTAAGTTATGCCTCGTTCTGAAGCACCTTGCAATGCGATCTCTCCTAGTCTTCTTCATTCAATACGTAAATTTGAGAATTAAATATACTCTCAAGGATCACTGCTTAGATGCTGCCTGCATGCCTTTTCGGTATATTGGGTTATACAAGTGCAAAAAGAAGAAATTTGACCTTTTTCTGAGATAAAATAGTGAGTGTCCCAGAGCCGATGGACTGTGATAGATGATGGAGTATCAGGAGTAGTACTGCTACGGGGCATGTTTTTACAAGCTTACAGTTTGCAGGCAGTGAAAGACAGACAAAAGAGAAGTGATTCAAATACTTAACTGTAGTAGACACCTATACCTGCTGATAGAACCTCTGTATGGTTGACAGATGTGATAAAGGATCTATGGGATACCTGTGCCCAGCTGGAACATTATCTAAGGCAGGAAGATACCTGAAAGCACTGCAAATGGACATTGCAAATGGAGTAGACACCAGTATCCAGGCATGTGAATTCCTCTCAAAGCAGTGGGAATTTAACAGTGAGCTCCTGGCCTTTCTTCTGCTTCATTAAGCTTCTTAGGATGACAGGTTCTGGTCTCCCTTTACTGGCAAAATAGTGCTTATGTCTGCAGCTCTTGTTTTAACAAGTCAACAAAGGCAAATTTGTGGATAATGTTTCGGCTATCACCATTGTAAGGGAAGGGTAGTTGGGTTGACGCATTTTAACTGTTGCATAATTCGTACTCAGAACCCACAATTTCTGTAAAAAGTAGAAGACTCATTTTGTGTTGATTTTCAGTTCATAAAGAGGAGCTATATGTTCTTCAAATTGTTCTGTGGCATTTCTTAAGGTAGCTGTAAGTGAATAAATAGGAAAACATCACAGTAAGTTTTCCAGAAGTTGTTTAAATAAGCACCTTTTCGGTTCCATGACAAATGACATCTGCCTTATAAAAATGACAGTTGCTACAACTAATAAAAATGTAAAAGCTATGGTACAGAAAAAAGGTCCCAAGTTACCTTAGTGCATATACAGTGGTTAACTACTGACCAGGAGCTGCCATCTGCCGCAGAGGGGGAGTAGACTTTAAATGCGTGGCCAGCACAATCATTTACACTTTTGTGCAGTCAAAGCAAATCATTCCGTTTATTGTCAGAGAAAACATGTAGAATTTTATGTTTATTTTCAAATTAATTGTTTTACATAGAAATAGAACCAGCAAAAATAGTGCTTCCCAAGATATAATGTCATTTTCCCCCTTAGGAAAAAATGAACATACAGCAGTGAATGGAGGATGTGACCTGCGAACGCATCACTTAGTTTTCAGCAGTGCTTTAAATTATAAAGATTTGGTCTTGAAAGACTCTGTAAAGGTGAGGGGAGATTCTCAGCAAAAATGGGGGATAGAGGGGAATCTGTGACATAAATAATTCCAGGGCTTGGACAAACTCTTATTGTGAAGACTCCTGTGCCTTTAAGTCATCATGCAGGAAAATGAGATGTGTGAGACTTCTTGAAAGTGCAGTTAGAAACTCATTTCCAGATCTGGTAAGGAAAGGCAGAACTACTCAGGTAAGAGAATACTACTTGGAATAATAACCTCAATAATTCTGCTTGCTAATTAGGTGTGCATTTATTGATAATTGTTGTTGTGCTACTTCCTCCCTTCCCCCCACCCCCCACTCCCAATCTGCTTTGTACTTCCCAGTTTTTCTTTTTAATTCTTTTCTTTGGTCCTAACATGTAGAAGAATTAAACAAGGCTCTCCAGGCTGCTAGTAAGATCAAAATCTGTGAAATGTAATGTAAGATGGAAATGAAACTTTGTTTGAACACTAAACAAAGAAAAAGAATTATGATGAAGATCATAATAATGAGTTCTCAATTACTACAGCAGTCTGGCCACAAAACTATAAAAAGGGGGAAAAAAAATAATCCACTATAGCATATCTCATTTTAATTAAACTGTGTCATTTTTAAGTGCTTCCATAAATTTTACCACCGGGTTTAGAAATCCTGACTTTGGGCCTAAATCAGATTTCAGATCAGTAGGTGCTATGTCCACACAGGTTTCTGTGGATTTATTTCAGAATAACTTTGATGTTGGAAAGGACTCTTGTTTTGGTCTACACAAGAGACAAATATAACACAAAGAAAGCAACAGTTCAAAGAAAGCAGCTGCAGAACAACAGAGTTATCAGTGAGCCTGGATTTTACATGCCACAGTTAAACTTTTTCAATTTATGTACCTTTCTTTAGTGTGTCTATGGTGATGTTTAGTTGCTGGATAGGAGGGAATGTGTAGACATGAAGGATCTGTGAAGTCCACTGGAAAGAGAATGTACTAGGAGCTCATAAGCTCCTCTGCCTGGAGCCCAAGAGAGGCTATGTGTAAAATAAAATAGGAAATATTAAGAAAAACATATAGTACAATTTGGTGCAAGTTATCCTATTGGGAATTTTTTCTACTTTTACTGAAAAGTTTTGAATTTAGAAAGAGGGAAATTGTCCCCAGAACACTCCAAGATAATACAGTCATTCCTTCAGGTGTTTATGCTGGGTCTCCACAGCATCTGGAAAGACTGAGCTATATGAAGTTAACTCTGAACACCCCTGAACTGCCATTGTCTCTTAAGAGTGTGTGACTCATTGACAAATTTCACAGAAGAAATAGAGAAGGAACGAAGGGAGGGGAGCAGGAGGCCTGCAGGAGATGCCTGAGCAGAAGTTTAGGGAGCTGTCATTGACACCGTTGATTTTATAAAGTTGCTAACAGATCTTTTATTGACCCTAATTGGACTCTGAATTTATTATTTCTTTGAAAGACCAGCTGTTTTATGTCATGCCCTTGATAAGCTTTTTAGAATAGTCCTGAGTGGTGGCTTTGGGATGGGGAAATGCTCCAAAAACCTATCTTGGATCGTTTGTGTAGATGATAGGATGGCTTCAATTTTCTCTCTTAAGAAGCCACCATCCTTTGTCGTATTTTCATGGTCAAAAACTGCCTCTGTCATAGTGAAAAGATGTCCTTGGCACCTTTACAACAGGTTGGTGTAAAGCAGAAAAGTTATCTCCTGGGTGCACCTCATCCCTCAGGTGTACAGCCAGCATTTTTTTCAAAAATTGCTCCCGTGGTGTAATCAGCATGTGTGTGACCTTGCAAAATGAAAGAAGGTGTAGGTACTTGTTCGTCTTCAACAGGCTTTCATTTTTGTGATAAGAACAGCTGTCTTGCTGGGTCCAAATTACCATCAATGGGCACCATGAAAACTCTAGGGGATTCACTTCTTAAATCAACCCTTCAGTGAATATAAATGGAGGTCGTTTTGTTGTT
>VWZK01008578.1:508806-558206 GCA_013396935.1 Baryphthengus martii | reverse complement strand
AAAAAACAAATTTCTTGAAAACCAATTTAAAAAAAAAAAAAAAAAAAAAATCAGTACCACTGGTATCACTGCAGTTACATGCTGAGATTAGTCAGTGATTATTTCATTGGACTAGACTGTGGAATAAGCATAGTTAAATCACATAGGCACAGCCATGCATTTCTTTCTGCACCGCTATGCAGGAAGTAAATGTAATGATCGGTCCCTTTTTCTTTCATCCAGCTTGTATAGTATGATAAATAAATTTACTGTATTCCTACCTCCTGCCAGCTGTTAGGGTTACTTTTGCAGTGGAGGTGGTTTATAACATAAGGTTCAGCATTTTCTTGATGGTTCATGACAGAGGTTGTTGTGCAGCCAACACGCGTTTCTTTGAACAACTGGATGCAAGAAGATGTTCTCCCAAGAGAACACAAAGCTGAATTTTATTTCCTTTTAATTTAGCTTCACTGTTTTTCACATGCAACCTACATATTGGGAGTAACAGTAGAGTTGACCAATTTCAATGTACAAATGTTATTTGCCTCAAAATGAGGATCTACCAAATGTACTTGGATCCGTTAAATTGGTCTAAATGCTTTTTTTTCCCTTCATATCTGTTATTGCACATATATTGAAAAAGTTAATGGCTGATAAACTACTAAAGTGGTGCTTTTTATGTCTAGAAAACTCTACCTGAATAAAGAGCAGTTTAAGATCTCTGTGAGAACTGAATAGCATTCAAATAGTTAATGCCTCAAGCACAGCAAATAGGTATCTCTTGAAGGATGTTACATGCTCATTAAGGTCTGAAACATAGATTGACTCTCTGGTGTAAAGTCATGGTGGAATTATAACAAATGAAACAACTACCATGGAAAAAAATCTTGCTTATTTTATTCTGACATCCAAAATACCCCATTTTTGGAGCCATGTTTCAAAGCAGAGTTGGCCCAAATCAAGTTCACTCACAAAAGGGCATGAGAAGAAGATACTGCACTAAAGCTTTAGACTGTTGGTTTATGAGCACGATGAGATCAGTCTCTCACTGTACTAACGTACCGCATCATCCTGCCTACAGCTCAACTTTGTACTTAGAGTTGTAGCTAAAAAGTGAGATACTACTTGTTTGAGATTTTTCTGGAGGAATTAGTTTGAAATATTTAAGCACTACAAAGGTTTCTGGCCTAAATGAACAGTGTAAGACACCCAGGGGTCTCCTTTACCTTTGGCTTTTTTTCCACCTGGAGAAAACGTAATGTAATCGTTACAATGCGCTATAATCTGTCTCTCAGAGGTCCCATTAAGAAATTTATCTTCCTCATCTTTGGCATTTAAATCTGACCACTACTTCCTGAGGAATTTAAAAGGGAACTGTTGGGATGTTCATAGTTTAAGTGCATACAGATGGCCAATTGCTTTGTGAATGCTATTCAATAATGTTCATGGAAAAAAAAAAAATCCTATCATAAAAATTAGTGAAGATCAAGACATGATAGGGGCTTTTTGTTTGGGTTTTTTTTTTCTGTGTTTCCTTGAAGTTGCTGAAAAACATATCTTAGAAAACCTCCCTTTAAACTGAAAGAAAGAAACTTAAAGAGCACAGTGTGTTGTTTATTTGTTTTTAATGGGAGTAAATGGTCTACAAGAAAAAAAAAAATCCAAGAAAAAAAAAAATCTTTTTTTTTTCTCCTGAGTTGAAAAGTTCTCCTGTTAGAAAAGGTCTTATGCAAATTCATGGTGGAGATGTGTTCTGGCAATTAAAACAGCAATAATTTAGATGCAATTTCTGTGTCAAGAAGTCCTGGAACTGCAGCTGTAGTCAGTGCTTTGCAGCCTGCAGGCAGATGGTGCTTGTTGGGGAACGCAATTTGCCAGGCCTTGAAGAACTGCTGTGATGGTGGCATTGAGCTGGTGTACAATGGTTAATGAGGTAACCAGAAATGACTTATTTGATAGGAAAGAGATGTTCCTAGAAGAAAAAGGTGAATAATATCAGCGCAGTATTAACCACTGACCTCTGGTCTCACTTTTTTTCTACTAGATAAAGCCATTTGTATTTTTTCTTTCCCTTAAACTATAGTTGAGAGTGCACCAAGGGAACACATCAGGTTGTCAAGGAAAGACTTCAACATGAAGAAGTATACAACTAAATGATTAGACTATTCAAACCTGGAAAAATAATGAGGTGTGTTAGTTACAATGTTTGTTTCTCCAATTTTCTTGCCGTACTCAGGCAACCTACAGTGTGTGAGTAGTAATTCTAGAACCAGGCCAAGCTGTGATGTCATTAATATTTTGGAGATGTAGATGAAGGTGAAAGCTGGCCAGCTGATGGGATGAGGCTGCACCACATCCAAAAGCAGCAGTGCTGTGTTCTGCCTTGATGGAGGTGTCGCTGAAGGCTGCCTTTTACTGTGATTCACCCAAAGCATTTCTATTTTATTTCTGTCTGCAATGGCTTTGGACGTTAACCCAAAGGTGTTTTTCTGACTGAACAGGTTTTGTTATACACACTGGGGACGGGAGAAAATGCAGAGATAAGCATGCAACAGCTGAATTGTGTAAATGAACAGTGGTGACCCTGAGTTGTTCCAGTGGTTCTGTGATTTAATACTCTGCCTCGCGTAAGATTTACTACAGGGTCTTCATCCTCAGAGTCTGTAGCACACAATTGCATTGTGCTAGATGCATCTGTTAAATGACTTCCAGCTTCCTTTATGTGTTACTCTTAAGGGGAGGAAAATATATGGAAGAGGAGGGGGGACAAAAAGAAAAAAAGCTTTATTGCAGGATAGAAAGAAAAGAAGGTTTAAAAAAATGGAAAGAAACTGGCATTTGCTAGTTGGCTGTTCACGTTAATCCTCTTTAACACACACGTGACTTCAGCTGGAAAGCATCTCACATTTTTCAATCTGTTGTGGAGCAGCGAGCTTAGTGACAGTCATAAGAACCTTTAAAAACCTCTAAGCAGTTTCTAACCCCTCTCAGTGTCACTCTGACTTTGCAGGCTGGCAGACTGACACTGCTCAGAGACCTAGGACTAAACAATGAATACTGAATCTGCTTCTATATATTTCACTTAGTCTGTTGTACCAGGACTAGTGGTTCAAAATGACGTGCCAGATACTGATGTGTGGATTTTAATGCCATTTTTCGAAAAGAAACTTAAACAGAATTTTCAGTTTCAAAGTGGAGTTTTGTAGTTTGTAGCATGTGCCATAAAAAAAAACATACCCTGAAATTCCCTGCCTTTGGTTATTGAGATATTTCAGAGACGATACTACAAGTCCTGAAAGGACAAAGCAGAGCACAATTATGAAGGCTTTCCCTCTTGAATGATCATAGAGTTAATAAATAATTTTAAAGTGCAATAGATCTTTTTGTCTCTTGCATTGTCAAAGCTGGAGTAGGTTTATTCATTGTCATTTGCAGTACTTATCCAGATTAATTGTAGATGTCTCAAGGAGCTAGATTTTACTACTATATATGCCCAGAACTGCAGACACTGGGCTATTTCAGTTGGTTTTTCTCTTTACTGGGAGGTATCTTAAATAGATTATCAGGAAATACGGGCTGACCATGAACACTTTCACAAATAATTATGGTTCATATGGTCTCACAGTATGGAGAAACCGTACGGGAAAGGTTTTAGACCTTAAAATAAAACTCTTAACAATTCATAGAATCGTACGATCATAGAACGGCAGGGGTTGGAAAGAGCCTCTGGAGATCATCAAGTCCAACTCCCCCGGCAGAGCAGGATCACCTAGGTCAGGACATAGAGGAACATATCCAGGTGGGTTTTGAAAGTCTCTAGAGAAGGAGATTCCACACCTTCTCTAAGCAGCCTGTTCCAGGCTCCATGACCCTCACAGTAAAGAAGTTTTTCCTCATGTTGAGGTGGAACTTCTGCGTTCCAGTTTGTGACCATTGCCCCTCGTCCTATCCCAGGGCGCCACTGGAAAGAGACTGACCCCTTCTCCTTGGTTTAGAAGAAAGACCAAAAAGCCAGAAAAGAAAGAAAACAGTAGAGTTTTTTTCTGCTTTATTTAAACATGAGTACTGAGGAGCTGACTGCCTGAAATGCTACTGTATGCTGAGCTTGAATGGAGTTTATTTTTCTCTCTTCGTCGGTATTATACTGTCTTTATTTCGCCTGAATTTTTAACGCAGTGATACTGATGAGCTTTACTGATGATTCCTTTTGTATTGTGGGAAATGAGATGTGTAACTGGAAACACCAAACAAGTCATTTAACTCTTCGTAGGTCACATCAACTGTGAGAGCTTGGATTTTGTTGTGTATAAATGCTTCTGTTAAATCAATTGCCAATACGTATTGTAAATACTGTAGAAACTGAATGGTGAAACATGGAAAATATACGTGAAAAGATCTATTTTGCATGATGATTGTGGGTTGAGATATCATGAATATGTATGAGGTTGTATTTTGTCATACCCAGGTATTATCTTTAAACCAAATTTTGATGAATTGATGCTGACAAGCTCTCTTCCTACCTGATTTCCAGGTCCTAGCTAGTATTAGTGAGTGCAATGGCAGTTTTAATATGGTGTTTTATAAATATAAGTATGTCAGTTATGGGTTCATGCGCAGCTTCTTTATTAACTCCAAAGGTCATCTGTAAAGTTTACATGTGCATGTAAATTTCAAAGAATTTTATTTTTTCCTTGTAAAATGTTGCCGTGAGAGTGATTAAAAAGCATCTTGGAAAGCGAGACATAAACTTGGGGAAAGCTCTTTGAGAATGAGACCCTGAGAGGCTTGAAATCCAGGTCCACAAATCCTACTGCTGCTAAAATTATCATGGCAGGTAGTAAAACTCAGTGCAAATGTTGAGTTGTGTTTGAAAGCATTTTTTTTTTTTTTAAAGGAAGTAACAGTGAAGCAGCGTATGACTGCACTTAGATAAACCTTCCGCCGGGTGATATTTGAAAGATAAAACTTATACAGCGACAATATATGAATGGAAGCAGCCAGGCAGGCTGGGGGAGTGGCCATCAATTTCTGCATACAACTGCATTTTCAACATAATTAGCTGTCTAATTGGGCATTATAATTTAACTGACATATTTAAACATGTAATTTATTTGAATGTGCACTGCTTGTAATCTGTTTATAATGTTTTGTTCTTCAGGATGCTGTCAGACTCTAGAAGATGAAAATTCTCTTCTGATGAACAGAAAAAGAACTGGAAAGAATATACTGAGGAGCCCCGAATGCAAATAAATTTTTGTAATTTCAAGTCAGAGGAGGAATATGGAAGCAGAAAAGCCATGCAAATAAAGTACTGAGCATAATAGTAAGCAGCATCTTAATTTTAAATACCAGAAAAGTTGTGCTTCACTTCTTACCAGGTTATCGTGCAAAGCTGACTAGTTACCTGGCAGCTGGATCAGAAGGAGATTTCGGTAACCGAGAGGTTTAAACTGCACATCTGTCTTGTCTGGAAGGAAGAAGTGTCCCTTTCACAGTGTGATTGATACTGCCAATAGATCAGTGTTTACACAGGGGCAGATTCCGAACCTGAAGTTGATAGGCTATGCTACAAGGCGATCGCAAAAACAGAGGGGTTCGGTTTTTTTACTTCTGTACTGATCATGCTGGAGCAGTGCTGATGCCTGCCTGCCATTTTGGCTGCAGTTTCTGTCTCGCAGTCCTCATAGCAATGCCTCTTTTCATTTCTGAACAGAGACAAGGGCATATAATGCCTAGGCTCGTTAAAATACATCCTGGGAGTAGCCTGTCAACTACTTGCAGAGAAAGGAGCCAAAAGTCCCTTCATTCACGCTTGCATAGTCCCTGGTGTGCCAAAATGTTTACTCTCTGGGTGATAGCTAAGCACCTGGACATTTATTTTCAAGGAAAAGATAAATTGATACATATTTGGTTTTGATCCCAGATTATTGGGTTTGTTTGTTTTTTTTTTACTTTCAGGCTTCATTTGCTGAACAAAATTGTTGCAGGTTTCCTTTTAACCCAGTAAACTTTTGTACTGTTACACCTCATATATACTTTGTGAGCTGAGTTTGGAATCTGCCGCTTCCATTACGGAAATTGCCAACAGACATATGAAAATTCAGAATACAGAAACTGAAGCATTCCTGCTTTTTAGTTTTGGAATTACTTCTGCATATTCTGACAATTTCCCCTTATAAACTAAGTCTGATAGATACAGTTACAGAATGTTAGAAAACGAATGCAAGTTTTTACTGCCGAAATAGAGAACAAAACAACTTTTTCAAACTAGAGGTTGGCATCAGTCCTGGCTTTTCTTTCCACCTTTCTCTCTGTTCTCCACCCTCCCAAGTCAGTGATTATCAGAAGTGGAGAAGAGGAAGTAAATGCAGGCCACACAGGAGGAAATAAAATTGTACGGGTCTTTTACCCCAAGGAGTTGCAGCTTTCTTTTTGACAAGATGTTATGAACTCAGGTTATTTGAATTTATTATGCTCAGTGTAGCATAAGAGGTGATGGAAGAAGTTCTGCCCCTGGTGTATATGAGGTAAGAAGTTTTAACTCCAGGTTTTAGCCTAAGTCATTGAAAATTGCATTTATATTTTTTGTTTAAGTCTAAAAAAAAAGTACTGACTAAGCAGATGATACATTGAACTCTTAGAAGTGGGAAGATTGAACAAGATGAATTCTGTATTCTATAACTAATAAGTTATTAGGTCATCCTGAAGCCTATAAAGGTGGATTTTGTGTATCTGGATAGATAAGGCTGGGGTAGGATAAGCTCACAATACAAAATTAAAACGGGGTATGTAACAGGCTCTCCAAAATCTGCGAGAGCTTCCTATGTCACTGTGGCTCCCCTGTGTTGGTGCATAGGTTCCCAATGAGATGGTTGCGTGTTTGCACCACGCAGAAGGCAAGAGGAAAAGGAATTCTTCCAGGAAAGCTGGACTTGTAACCTTCATAAGGAGATGGAGAGAAAGTTAGAAAGGTGGAGAGTGGCTCAGAGCATCGTTTCTCATTTCCAGTTCTCTGACAGAGTAATTGTCAGAAGCTGAATTTCTATTTTGTCACCCAGAGTGCTCAGAATAGATTTTGTCAGGAAAAGCAATATCAGAAATATAATGTGAAACGCATTTTATAAAATAAAATTCTGTACTACTCTGACCTTTCAGTCCTTTGCACTGTGCTTCATGGTGATATCCTCCATTCTGTGAAGATGAGCAAGGCTGTTCATAGGAAGAGGAGAGCCTACCAAAAAACCTCTCTACTCTGACTACAGGATATGATGGTACTTTTTGGTATTTTGACTGTTAGTGGCTCTTTTGTTCTTCCTTGATGATAAAGAAGCAATAAAAGCCTTCCCATTTGGAAGGGGAGGACCAGTGGAAGGGGAAAATCAGTGGAATTACTCCCAAATTACATGTGATAGAGTAGTTAGTATTTTAATGACATTATTTGTTCTTGCTCTGTTGTCTAAAGAAAACCAGAAATTCCTGTCTTTGTACCCTAAATCAAGATGACTCTGCGTTGGAGGGAAGCAGATGTGGCAGCCCCCAGGCTACCTTGAGAAACAGCAATCTAATAACGGCTGTTTCCTCACGGGGAGATTTCTGCTTGGTTGTGCACTAGTGTGTGCGCACAAGGCTGGCTCAGCTGGCTGGTCAAGTCCTCCTCCTATGTGCAAGGCTGGTGTAGCCTGAGGGGCAGCCAGGACAATCAAAAGCTATGGATTAAGCTGCTCTGCTCAGTGCAGGTTTACCTGAGCTACCTGGGATATTGATACACCGATCAAAGAGTGAATTCATGGACATTTGCTATGACCTGGGTCTTCATTTCCTCCTGGAAAGGGGCAAGGAAAAATATAGAAAAATAAGAGGAAATTCTGAAAGGCTCTTACTTTGGCTTGGGATTTAGAAAGTGTACCATAAGTGGGAGAAACGATGAGAAATAAAGATGAAAAATGAAAAAAACTGATGTCCAGCTCTCTCTCATGTTCCACACTCCTTACTGTCGTGTCTGAGGAAGTGCATTTAAGTCTATGTCGTTTTCAGAAAACCGAATTGGGCTATTTCCCCCAATTTCTCTGAATGTGTTTAATAAATTGAACTTCATTAGTTGTTAATTAAAAAAGAAGAGATGATTAGCATAATCTCACTGCTTAGACTATTCTCCCACTCAAATAAATGTTTCTGCCAATTTTTGCTTGAATTAGGAACACACAAACGTCTGCATTGTGTAACCTGAACAGAAATTGTCACAGGAGAAGGTCAAGCTTCCCCCAGCTTAAATTTCTGTGGTACTGTGATCTATTCCCTGGTGACTAAATTATGTGAACACATGATTTACAGTGCAGCATCTTTCCGTACTCCCTCCTCAAGCTCTCGGTATACCAGAAGTTGTACTTTTTACAAGGAGATGTTATGCTACTTGAAAGTGACCACAGTGAACTTCACATACTGGCTTTGTACTTTGACTCATAAAGCTGATGGGGTAGCTTGTAATCTCTGTACTCAGGGTTGTATACTTAAGGGGAAGGTCCCTTCTGTGTGGGGCAGGTTATGGAGTGGGCAGGATTGACTTTTGGTGTATAAACAACTGACTATATACATTTTCTATTCTATGTGTTGATTCCAAGTTTCAGCAGTGCGTGTGTGAGAGAAGAGCGGGAGACTTTATGCCACTGAACCCCTCTCTACCACCCTCCCTGCAGTGAGGAGCCTGAATCCTCTGGAAAAGTGTGAGCAATACTGATTATATTAATTTATTTTAAGGCAGAAGCCCTCAAACTGTGCTTTTATAGAGTCCTCTCGACTGTCCTCCTTGAAGTGCAAACAAGACGCTAACAAAGAAACATGAACCACTGCAGTTAGCGTTCGCTTTGTTGTAAAAGAGCCTGTGGCTTTTGGTAGAAGAGCTTTCTCTTTATTTTTGGACTAGATTAAATGTGGGAGGGCTGGAAAAAGATAAGAATTGGTGCATTATACACAGAGGGGTTTGAGTTGTTGGCTATTTTTAAGCTTATATGTGAAGAATGAATTTGAAATACACTTAGAAATCCATGTCACTACTTTTTGTTGTGCTGGAGACTTGACTTCTGAGGCACTGGGTAACCTGCACCTCCCTACAAATGTGGAGAGGGGGAAGAGGGCAGATTTCTGACATGGTAGCTGTTTTGCACAGAATTTTAAAGTCTATAGCAGACAAGCCAGAGATACCCTCATTGTGCCCACGCACAGCACGCGTCCACTATACGTTATCTTCTTACTAAATGTCACAAACAGTGATAAAGTTACTACACTTGAATTGACAGTGTCTCTGAAGAATATATGGTGAATGTGGGAAAGTGGAACATTGCTTTCAAAGAAGAAACAGAGGCTGACCTCAGCACTAAGATGCGCCTCTCTATTGAAATGTGGGAATAATATATGGAGCTGCACTAGTACAAATTGCTGAAGCGCCTTGGCGGTGCTCCAAAGGAGTGCCCTTTCTGATGGAGTTTTTACTACTTCAAGAAGATATAGTATGCACATTTAGAAGCCAATAAAATGATTCCCTGTAGGATCCATAGGCTGCATTTCAATGCTGAATTACGATGACAGCGTGAATGATTGACCACCGATCGCCAGTGAAGCATTTCTGTATGCACGTGCTTTTGCTTCTCTGCAGTTTAATCCCTTCTCCTGGTAAATTCTGTCACTGTTTCAACCCTTAATTGAGATGCTTCTGTCCGTCTCTCTCAACGCACGTGTTGTGCCATAGCTGCTGATGCTAAAGGAGCTCTAACCACCTGGCAGTTTATTGACTGGAGCCTGACCTTATTGTGCTCACGACCTACAAGGGACTGCAGCCAAGACTTGTTTGGTCTCCAGACAAAAAAAACTACATTACATGAACCAAAAGAGAAATCCACAAATGCAACTATTGCTGCATCTAGCAATTGAGAGAGGAATGAGAAGGGAACTAAAAATCCCATTACAATTATTCTTGGGTAAGAGTGTAGTTCTCTGTTTCAGAAAAAAATCAAATCATGTTGAATGTATGCTCCATCTAGTCTAAGTTATATGCAACAAGAGGGGAATGAGCTTTTTAAATCTAACAGAAAAGAAGGGTGACCTTCTGTTAAGAGTGAGAATAAGGAATGGGAGTTCAGTTTTCAGTGATCTGAAAGATTTCCCTGTAGAGTGGTCAGTAAATTAAAACTTTGCTTAAGTTCTCGAAATTCCACTTTCCAAGATTTTGAGCAGATTATTTTGGTAATGGAATTCAGTGGCTGAATCTCTGTCACACCTGTATCATTAACCCTTTTTTAAAAAAGAGAGGGTTGATTCATAGTGGAAGAATGTGATTCATAGAAAGCAGAGTACTTGTCCAAATAGAGGAGTAAGGCAAATGCCCCTGGATCCTATTTCTTATACTACAGTATAAATTGCATGAAAAGTATAGTAAAAGCAAATAGGGAATAATTAAATAGCCAAGCCTAAATTTTGACAGTCTAGGTAGCTATTGTATGATTTTTTTTCATATTGTAAGTCTTTTTATATCTAGTGTGAAGAATTCTCATCAGGAAAATGGAGAAATAAACTAGGAAAGAAAACAGTCTTGATGCTGATTCCATCTCTATCTTGATTTCCTTTTTTTTTCAGAAATCTTAATTTTTCTTCAGATGCTGATTAATTCTGTTCACAGGTGCAGCCTAGCCTGAGACAGCTCAAGTAAAACCCTGACTCCCTGAAGCTGACAGCAATCTTGCCATTGTGCCAGGTACCTGGCACATGCAGTTTTGACAGAAATTTACCCTGAGGTCTTGATTTCTTAAAAGCTGTGGCGTTTCTCAATGTTTGCATCCAAAAAGCCAAGGAACAATAACATGATGACTCTGAAAATGGTTGTCTCATTCTGCTGATGAGAAATGCAAACACAGAAAACTCAAGAATAATATTTATGTACAGCATTGCTTGGGTTGTAGTTGCATATATCCTGAATATGAAAAATGAGGTGGAATATAACACAGTCATGTTTTTACATACACAGGGTTTCAGCAAAAATTGGCTTTCTTTCACGTGGAGCTTTCTTGCTTGGTACCAGACGTTAATAATTCTTGTCTGTTTTCAAAAAGTAAAAAATAAATTTGTCAAACCGTTCAGGTGAAATCATCATCATGCCTTTTGAAATACAGCTTTAGTAGTGAGAAAAATAGGAGGGATTTCTGAAATTCTTTTTTTTTTTTTTTCCTTTCCCGGCTGGAAATTGACTGGCACCTATCAGCAAACTGGAGACAGGGAAACTTTCAGAAGTATTTGCCTTCTAAACTGCTATCGTTGTCTGCAGTGTTCTTGGAACCAGATTTCTATTTGCTGACTGCATAGGCATTTTGTTGGAAGCTTTTTACTGAAAATACAAAAAATGACATTTGAATTGCTTTTGGATTTCTTATAGGATTCTGTCTTATTTTTAAAGCCTCTAAGCTGGATACGTATTTCATTCCTTCGCATTTTTTGCTTTTCTTCTAAATATCTTCTTTGTATCTGTCATAAAGTGGAATGCAAAATAATTAAGAAATCACTTGTCTCTGACTGCAAAACAAGACTCCCCACAGCATTCTCAGTAATTCCATTTTTAACTAAAGCTTTGACCCGTAGTAGAGACAATAGTAAATTGTTTTCATCTTCTCACAGGTCTAGGTTTGCATTATAACTTAAAAACCTATCCCAATTTACGGAGTTTTTTGTATACTTCAAGATGATATTATTTTCACTTAACTCCCAACGACATCTTAGTTCTTAAATTGCTTACAGAGTATTCCCCTCCAGCCCCAGCTAGTTAAATGATTTCTCAACACTACAAAAAGAGTCGAAAATCTCCAGTCAAAACTTTTCAAAGCTAGATTATCTACATGAAACAAATACTTTTAGGTATTTTGCCCCCTCCTTTGACATTTGAAACCAGACTACTGCCTTCCTACAGGACTGCTTTCCGAGGCTGACAAACAGCTCGGCATTATACAGAGAAGACTCAGCTCAGTTTTCTAAACAACTTTTTTCATGCCATGCCACCCACACAAAAGAGTTCGGGGCTTTCCTTGCCTCCTCAGTCTGGATATATTTCCTTTTTTTTATTCCAGTGTCTCCAGTCAATGTGGCAATGTTGTGACCTGGAGGCCTGGCTTGTGACTCTTCAGATTCGCTCGATGCAATAAGCTGATATACCAATGCCTGGAAGGATTGTCAAGGTATGCTCACTACACCTAGAAATTAAGGAGGTTTTGTGGGCTTGAGTAGAAACTCAAGTCCAGGCTTGAATTTTATGTCCTTCGCTTTGCTCCGTGTGCGTCGTAGTGTTCTCATGAAGGGGAATGCTGAGTGTGTTTCATAACATTCCCCAGGGGAAAATATCAAAATTGTAGCTTCTTCGGGGTAGGTGATACAGCTGTGTCTGGGTATTTGGCAAAAGCTCTACAAGCGTGAAAAAGGGGGGTGCCCCCGTATCAGGCATGTTGGAGCTGGGAAACACTATAGTGTCGTTATTCTCCGTGATGCTCACGTATTTAATTTGCTGGAGTAGTGTGGTGCAGCTGATAGATAGGTTGTGTTATACACACCCTGAAAGGTCCCAGCAGCGCGGCCGGTCCCGGTCACCAGAGCCCACCGCCAGCAGCAGGCAACCAGACCGGGGAGCTGACTCCTTTGGCTCCTGGATCAGCTCTTGGCAAGGGAGTAAGCGTAGGAAGACTGGCGGGCTCGGCTGGTGAGGGTTTCTGTTTGACACAGACAGTGGGTAGGTAGTTCAGGGCTGATGGTGAGATTCAAAAGGAAACCATTTCACAGTGATGATCTTGGTTATGCTGTGAAATGTTGGTTCAGGAGAAAATGTCTATGACTTTGGGGGGAAAAGAAATACCAGAGAGAAACAATAAAAGGCTGTGCACAATGCCAGCTGCCATTAGAGGCTGCAGGTTTATTTTCAGAGCATCGTTTTTAGAAACATTGCTTCAAATAATTTCATTGGCCTAAAGAAAATTGCGCCTTTTACCTTTTTGTTCTGTTTTCAGAGTTGAATTTTTATGGAAGAGCAGGGCTGTTTTGAGTGTTGGACAGGTTAAGCCCTGAGCTTTCAGAAGAGTTCTCTGAAAAGACACTGAGCACTGTGTGATGTGGTTGCATAGTGATACCACGGTCCCTGCTCTGCGATGAATAATTCAAGTGAAAGTGTCTGCTTGGTTACAAATATTCAGAACAGATTTTGTGAGTATACTGTATAACAGAGGGCAGCAGACAGTAACAAGCCTTTCTCAGCTTCGTGCCCTCCTTGGCACTGGGCTTGGGTGATGGACGATTCTCGTGAAATTTCCGGAATATAACAAATAATCGCCCAGCATCAAGTAAGTATTCCCTACCCTGGGTGGAACTGATAATTGGAAGTAAGGCTGGAACTCAAGGGAGGAAAAAATGCTTTTTTTGTTTGTTTGTTTATTTTTAGTGAATGGCATTGAAAAGCAATGTACACAACAGTACTCACTGGGAAGGCTACAAATAGTGCGATCGCTAGCAAGCTGCCAGCATTTGGGAAAAAGAGTTTTCTGTGTTCAGACTTCTTTAGTTCCCCCCTTTGGAAATGTCACTGGGGATTTCACATGATCCTAACCCTTGCATGTGTGTTATCCCTATACCACAGAAGATGAAAGCACCCTTTTCCCTGCGTGGGAGAGCATTTAATAGCAATGTCCAACAGGCAAACATGCGTTCTTCTGGCTAGTGGTCAAATGAAATTTGAAAGCCGTTTTACTGTCCAGCTTGATTACTGAATAACTGATGCAGACAGCTGGATTACTGGGAGCTGCCTCAGGATTGTCTGGGAGGTTACTGAGCTTTGGTTTGATCTTGGAACCATCTTCCTGTGTAAATAAGGACTAAGAACTAGTTAAGAATGATTCAAGTATTAGATGTTTTAAGATGTCATGTGTTTCTTCATTAAACAGCCTTTGAAAATTAAAATAAAGGTCATCAGCCCAGTTCTGAGGTTACTGTTTTTTCCTGGTTGGATTTGATCTACTTACTTATTTACCTCAGGCATTTATAATCTTATTGAGGGGCAGCCCATGAATTATATCTCAGGGGAAAGCAATTCTGCATAGCACACCACCTACTCCTCATGGCTCTGCGTGTAACTGGTGCCATGGAAATCGGCTTGGTTTGGCCTGGAACGTGTCCAGAGGAGGTCTGACCCACAGTCGCTCTGTGTAGTGGCCTATGTCACATGCTGGAGGGGCAATCGCTTCCCTGAAATATTGGGCATGCAGTGCAATGGGAAAGGGAATGTGAGCTGCACAGAGAAGTGAGGGATTGGCTGCTGCACACATCAGCAGATGGAGGGAGAAGGAGGATGTGTCCAGAAAACAGGCAAGCGCTACCAGTGCGCAGTCAAAAGCTCCAATCACTTTGTTTTTTACCTGTGTGCATTTAAACCAGATAAGCATTTTTAAAATGCCTTTTTTTTAATCGCAGTGCAAATTATCATAGGTGAGTTATAGCTGAAAATATGAGGCTTTAAAAGCACTGAAGTTATACAGCTGCAGTGTGTTGATACTCCAGGATCTCCTCTTTCTCACATAAATTTGAAAGCACAGTTGTGCTCTGAGCTCAGTGCCCACTTTTCAAATGATAAAATATTTTAACTGCTATCTTTTTTTTTTTTCCCCCACCCTCAATCCTAGGTCCTAATTAAGCAGTAACTGTAAAGGCAGTAAGTGCAGTAATCATTTCTCTTTGCACTGATCTAATCTGAAGCCACGAGCAGCTGCAATAGTTATGCTACGAAGGATTTTTCCCCTTTGGCATATATTGCACAGGCTGTCCCTCGATTAGGTTACAAGTGCTTGAAGTCTATTGATTTTTGCTCTGTTTTATGAGAGTGCTTCTCTTTTTAACAGCTTAATTTCTCAGCTTTGAATTTGAACGATCACGTCATGAAACAAAAGTATTTACGCATCTGATTACCTGTTTGTCTGGTCAGGGAAGCTCTACGATAACACAAAAAAACCCCTTTCAGATTCCTGAGCCACTGGAGATCCCATGCTCTGGGGTGTGGTCCTCCTCCTGCCAGATCACACACAGGAGGTGGCTATAAATGTTAGTAGTATTTCTTAAGGGGAAGTGTGGTGACGTTGCTTACCGACATCCCAAAAGCACCCTGCGTGTGTGAAACTGTTCGGTGGAAATAACCCCGGGTTTTCATTAGGCTGGTTTGGGTGGGTTGCTAGGCAACTCGGGGTAACATGGGGGTTGTACGTACAGGTCCCTAGAGAGATTTCCAGGTGAGTAACATAAACATAAGAGAGGCTGGTCAACTGCGACTCAAGAAGCGAAGCCCTGCAAACTTAACTTTCATTAAGACGAGTTTTTCGAGAAAGAAATTGGATTAGACCCAGGGATGACGTATCCTGTTTGATTTCTTTTCCCCTTTCGCTCTGAAGAGCTTTGTGTTTAGGCAGGCTTTTGTTTCTGGCTCTGGGTCGCTTAAAAAAAATTTAGGAGCGTGTCTCGGGATGTCACGGGTGGTGTGCTTAGCTTGATTGGCTCAGTGTGCTTGCGAGTGCTTTGTTCTTCTCACCACCCTCAGGTCAGTTGCGCAACATGCCCCTACTGTTTAAAAAGGGAAAAAAAAAAAAAAGGCAGGGGGAGAAAAAAAAAGAAATGCTGAGTAATGCCAGAGGTTTCTCAAATGGCTGATGCAAACCTGGAGAATTTGCATCATCAGTCAGCTGGAGTAACTTGGTATGACAAGAGCTTAAATACAAGTCCACGCGGAAGCCGAGCTGGTTTCCAAAGATAGGGCAGTACCAGCTCGCAGTGTGAAAGCGCAGGTGTTCCTGAGCTCTGCTCAGATTGCAGTCAAGGCTCAAATACACTTTAGGAGCTTGCTACCTGCGCGTACGAGCAGCTGGAAAGATAAGAGAGGGTAGGGGAAGAGATTAAGTAGTTGGCTACACAGAGAGGGGAAAAAAACCTTGAGTTTCTGCTGCAAACTTTTTTGCCTGTGCTTGCCATCGGTGTGCTGGTGGCACTGTAGCATGGTTAGGAAAGCTGCTGTAACCACGGTCTCTAATGGAAGCTACTTGCAGGGGCAAGCTAATGGCAAGTTGCCCTCTATGGACAGCGGACAGCCAGCCCAGGAGGGAAAAGTTGTGCTGAAGAAGAAAGTGACGCTTTTGAGAGGGATATCTATCATAATTGGCACTATCATTGGAGCTGGCATCTTCATCTCTCCCAAAGGCATCCTGAAGAACACGGGCAGCGTGGGCATGTCCTTGACTGTCTGGACAGTGTGCGGTATCCTCTCGCTCTTTGGTAAGTCCCTTGCAAGTTTCTAATTGGTCCAGAGGGGCAGCTGGTGGATTATTGCTATTATTTTTTCTGATTTTGCCATTGGATAGCAAGGCACGGTGCGGAGCTTCAGGACCAATAGGGCAACAGAAGGTTTTTGCTGCGTGATAGGTTGCGTGGAGGGCGCAGAGCTATGCAACCCCTGTGTCCCCGGCTCCTGGTCGGTAAAGATTGGAAGTGTAAATTATCATTTCTTATGGGGCCCTAAAGGAACAGGAAAAGTAAACATCCATTTCACACCGTGCAATGTGCTGTGTGTATAATGTTTTTCTTCTGGCTGTAAGAGGTAGTTTATGGTTTACTTGTAAAGGTCTCCAGTGGCTGGGGATGCTTGAACACAGGTGAAATGTTTAGACAGCTCTACCTAGTTCCCTAGAGGCTAGAGTGAGGTCTGAGAGGAATAATTCCCACTGGACATGAGCTGTATTGGCATGAAAGGGAGAAAAATAACAACGCTAGTAACACCTCTCCCCAGTCTTCTGTTGCAGCTCTTTACTTCATTCCTTTCTCGTGATGTTGCTTTGAGAGACAGCGCTGCGAAAAACAGCGTGATGGAAACAAACTTACAATGCGAGTTCCGTTGCTGGCCTGCCTATCGTGACAGTTTTCACTAATTTTGTGTGTTTTTGAAGAATATTAAATTCTGAAGAACGCCAATTTATTTGTTCCGTACACAAAGCTCCCATTCAAAGTGGAAAACCCCATCCTGGCCTCTGCGGGACAGAGGGTCCATTGACCTACTTAATGAGTTAATCTCAAAGAAGCTGAAGAACTAACATGAATATTGGCTTTATTTAAAACAGAAATGACTTGCTTTCTGGCAGGAGTTAAAGAGGACAAACACGGACTAACATGTGTCTGCTTAAGAGGTGGAACATGCGTGTGCCACCCTGTGTAAATTGGCTCTGAGCTTAAAAGAAACATGGACTGTTCACAGGCTAAGCCCACCCAAGCCAAACAGACGGTGCAAGCGAGTTAGGACCTGCTCTGGTCAGATGGTAAATGTGTTGGTACAATGCGCAGCATAATCTCTTGTACAAAGGTAGAAATCCTGCCTGCAACCAAAATTCCCCTAAGAAGAAAGATGCAATTTGTAACCCTGTCAGAAGATCTTAAATTTAATCAAAACAGAATTTGCTTAAGCTTTGCATTTCTTGGCTTTAATAGTAGTAATTTTCTGGCTGTGTAGTAAAGCCTATAAGAAAAAAAAAATAATATCTGTTTTGTCAGATGGATTTTCGAGGTCATTTTCCAGATCTCAAGATACGAAGAACTGTGTAATTTGTCCCAGCAAAGGGTTCTATCTCTCTCTCTGAATGGACTTGTTACAGCTGATTTGTTGTTTGGGTTTTTTTTACACCATGGGTGTTTTTAATTCCCTGTGTGAATTAATTATAGTAAAATCATATGCAAAGATTACTCAAGGTCTTGCTGAGGCTGTGGTATAACATGTATTGAAATACCGTTTTATCCTGAACCTCAACAGGAGAGACTGGCGAGAGAAAGCCCATCTGTAGCTTTTTTCAACATGATTGTAAGAATTCCTTTAAGTACACTTTTAGATGAACTGAAGGGGTAGTAGATAAAAGCTGCTACATTTTTGCAGAGGCCCAAACAAAGCAAATGAACAAGGGTGGAATTAGTCCTAATGTGGCTCAGCTTTAATGAGCTTGTACACGTTACGTGGGTTTGATAACTGTAGTTTTCATCTTAAAGCTCTGCAGCATGAAAGAATGCAAGGAACAGAGCTGAGATGAGTTCATATATGTCACTGATCTTCACTCTATGCAATGGGCTGTTCACAAACTTTATGACTGTTTTAATCGGTCTCTGCCAAAAGGGCTGCCTATGTTTATCGGCTGTGGCACGTGTCTCTATTGATGTGATCCACTCTTGCAGCGGAGAATCCACTGGCTTTGACTGGGTAATGGCTCACGAAGCAACAGTAGCAGATGGCACATGGGTGAAGAAGGCTTCATAAAGGTCCTCATAATTTGCAGCAGTTGTCTGCTTAATAACAGCAGAGGTCACGTGTTGTGCCGGCAGCAGCCTTGGGGAACTCTCAGAGCTGCTCCTTGCTGGAAATGTCACTAGCGCTTGCTTCAAAGGTGCCTGAACCACTTCTGCATGAAATCATGCAGCTATGTGATGATGATTTGGGTTTGTTTTAGTCAGTGTAAATGCACCAGGAGATGAAATGTGCCGCCTCCTCTGAAAACGTGTAATCTTGTATTTAAGGCAATGCAGAAATGCACTGAAGTTTCATTGCATTAGTAGTACACAACAACATCGCAACAGTGTTTGAAAAAAACAGACCTAAGCTATCCTCTGAGTTTTGTATACAAGATACTGGGGAATTGTTGAAATGTTTTCCTATTGAGGGAAATTCTTAATCTGCAATTCCTGCTTCCACATTTTGGTCAGACGATTATTTCACCCATGACTAAGAAGTAACACAGTCTCCACGCTGTTCTTCAGAGGCTAAGCCAGGCATCTCTAAGGCTGAAAGGAGCTGACCATCATTTGGTAACAAACAAATGCGTTAGATGGCTTTCGATTAGCGGTGTGGTCAGGCTACCTGGGAAGTGGGGACAGCTGGTGTGACAGAGTTTTATTGTCCCTCTTCACAATATACACATGAGTAACGAAACCTGTTGATAGCAAATAGTGTTTGTTCAGTGGCTTTATATGCAAATGTAACTGGATGTACGTACAGTTTGGTTAACAAGTCTAGCTGAATGAATTAAAATGCATGAAACTACTTGGAAAAAAATGATTAAAATATATCAAAAGTAATTGTGATCCCACAGCAGCTGCATTGTTTAGCTTATAAATGTTTTGAAAGGTGTTTCTGGATATGTCTTGTGATGCCAGAGTTTAATTCTCACAGGTGCCCTCTGCTATGCTGAACTAGGAACATGCATTAAGAAATCTGGTGGCCACTATACCTATATCCTGGAGGCCTTTGGCCCATTACCAGCTTTTGTGAGAGTCTGGGTTGAATTGCTCATCATTCGGTAAGTGTATCGTGGCTTTTATTTTCTGATGGCAATACACTTTTCATCCATACAGAAAAATCTCCTACAGGTGATGGGCAAAAAAAAATTAAATTTGTGTTGATCAAGAAGCTGCATTCTTTTAGTATGGTTGCTTCAGGGAATTTAACGATGTTATTTTGCTTGTCAGCATTGACAAAGACATATGTGCATATATGGGGAGCAGGGATCAATTCTATGAAAACTGCCTGCCACACAAATTGAGCTACTTTCTTTAATTTTGCTAAGCTTGCTATATCCTTCAGTGTCACTAATAATGCTAATACCCATGCTATATACAATATAGTGAAAGGAGGAAGTCACCTTTGCATTTTCTCTGTCTTAGCGCTAGCTTTTGAAGCAGTTGCTGTTGTCTGTGGATACAGGAATAACTCCTGGTGAAGCTGTTGCTCACTAATTTTCAAATTTAGGGGTACTGTGTATTCATTATACAACTGCTCAGGTCCCCTTTTTTTTTTGTTTTTGTGCGGTACTGGAGAACTTAACTCTTGATTAGTAAGAAAAGCACTAACTGGCCAAAAAAAAGCAACATGAAGTCCTTACATATCTAAAATGTCCAAAGTATTGTTTTGGTGTGTGAGCCTGTGACTTGCGCAACCCTTGTCACTGTACAGGAGAATTACAACGTGAAGATGCCCAGTCATCGTGTCATAAATTTTCATTAAGTAAATAGATCTTTCTATAAAACTCGACTGTGGCCCTTTGAATTTTATATTGCTTTGTTTTTGCAGTATTGTGGAGGCCAGAGAGCTTGTTACAGCTCACTTAAGCAGAAGACTTTGGGAATGCTGCATTCCTGCCCCAGGCTAGTTAGCACTCCTTTCCCCTCTCTTCCGCAATCAGCAAATTAGTCACAAAAGCACAAGCCTCATTTCAAATCACAACTATGTTTACATAATATTGACAAGTTCTAGCACAGACTGTTGGGTTTAAAAGCACTGACAGTGCCGAGTCATTATGAATCCATAAATCCTTATCTTGTTTCCGGAGGAAATCATTGTGCGTGTCAGACGGTCCCTTACATCCTCTCCACCTATGGGTAACCTTGGAATTAACTGCGTAATTTCCATCAAACGTGATGAAAGAGCAGATGTCTCAATTGTAGTAACTTTTTTTTTTTTTTGCCAAAAAGTAAAACCAGGCAGAGGAAACAGGTCTGTGTTTTCACTGTGAGAAGCACAGGGCTGTGAATGTAACTACATACATTTCATGTTACAGAATTAACAGAGGAGAGCAGTATCAAAAATCCTTTCCTACTAAGCAGGAGGGTGACCTTATTAACCTAGGCACAAACACCCACAAGAAACTAGGCTTCATAAATTCCTCTCTTTGCAAAATTATTCTTTTTTTTTCACATATGACAGTGTCCCAGGAGTGTCATGAAAAGACTCTTAGTCATCGTGATCTGCCCCACACCCAGAAAATAATCATCTTGCATGGGAAGGAACATCTGTGGATTCTTTAATGTCAAATCTGAGAGGCAGCGAGGGAGGCGTACTTGTTACAACTTGCGATGATCAGAGCAACGCTGCCGAAACTCTGTGTAGAGTTTTATATCTGATTCCTGCATCTATAAACTAATTGGCTGCTGCTATCAAAGAGGTAGAGACCTAGCATGTATCCAGGCTTTTTTTTCAGTAGATGAAGTTGCACGAGCACTTCTCAGCTAAGCCATTTTTGCCTCTGAAAGACTGCAAGATTATCAGACCCACCGGCTGATGGAGCAGCTGCAACCGAACAAACATTGCCTGCTCTCACATATTTTTTTTCAGTCACTATTTTATTCCAGGACACACTTGAACTCAGCCCACACGCTGATTAAACTGTGCCAGCATCACCTGCTGTTTTGATGTGCCTTACACTGCACTGCTCCTCATCCTGTACAAGTAGGAGCTTTTCTTCTCCCCCAAAGTCAGGCTGTGGGTATCTTACATACAGTTGAAAACAAAATAAATAATTCTGAAACAAGTGAAGACAACTGTGCAAAGGCGTTGCCCGTAGTGCTTAACTATGGGGGTTGCTAAACACTGGGTGGGTGAGAGTGTGCTGCAAAGTGACTCACCCACCCGTGATGTTGAGGCACAGGTACCTGCTTCTTTCCTGGTGGCACAAAAAGTGCTCCTTGCCCTTCCATGAAAGCTGACAGTGCCCTTTCTGTCTGCTCTGGAAAATACAGCTGTTAGAGAGCTGCTGGCCTGTCTTTAGGGTTGCAGTCAAAAGGAAAATGCCTCATTCCTTCATCTTCCACCTCCACTGGTTGATTACATTGCCAGCAACATCTCTCCCCAAACGTGGGAATACGAGAGAGACGGCTGTTTATTAGAGGTATAATTTAGGAGCTATGTTTTTAAGCCCATAATAGTGTGGATAGCAGTGACTGCCTCTTTAAAAAGTTCTTTCTTAGAGGGAAAAATCCAAGTTCTGGAAAAAGGAGCCAAGATTGAGGAAAAAGTCTGGGAAAGCTCTGAAGATCTGATCTTTCCTCTGATCTAGGACACTTCAAGCTACTTTTGGCAGGTTGCAGGGCTTAAAAGCCAGAAGCCTGGTGATCTTATGTAAATTAGAAATACTGCACTGAGGTAAAGCGATTCTGTGTAAATCCAGTAAGGAAGACTTTTGGTCCCTGAGTGAAGGCAAAAGTTGCAAAGCCAATTGTCGGCTAGTGAGAGAATCAGGCCTTATGTGTGGGGGATACACACACAAGCAGCAGCCCTCGCTTGTCTGTGCAGAAACTTTCCAAGGAAGATACTTTTGTTTTTTGTTGCTCTGCGGTTTGGTCCAATGCAATGTGAGACATTTTAGTTGAGTCATAATGCTAAGAAAATGGGGTTTGTTTCAAGAATAAAACTCTCTTTTGGAAAATTCTGTTATCGTTCGATGGAGAATAATAACATCTTTACAGACTTTTTACACTGTTCCACAGAATTTTTAGTAACTATTTTTTTAATTAAAATTCTGTAAGCTGAGGCATTGTTTTATTAAATGCTGTAGATATATTTTTTTCCACAAGAAATTTGCATGGACTCTTGTCCTTAATGTGTGTGAGTGTGTGATGAAGCACAGATCCCACCAAGTGTCCTAAGACGGGTGTAAATGTCCTCCCAAACCAAATGTGAACGGACCACTGAAACTGTAACATGCAGACAACATCTGATCCCAGGCACGAGATAATTTGCTGCTAATATGTGTCAGCACTAAGGCTTCTGGCAAATATTTAGCTTGTCTCAGAGACACAAGCTGTATGAATATTATGAGTACTTTAAATTTGTAAATGCAATATATACATGTCTGTCTTCACATTTCTCTGTTTCATGTTAGGTGTTTTTCGTAATTGGAGGATTTTTCCTCTCACTTGCAGTGCTAGGAAGTTTCTGGTCAATAGAAGGAACAAGTTCTGTTTGCCTTTTAGGAAATCTCATTTTCATTCATTTTTTGCAATGTCAAATTTTAATAAGAGACTTGGGTAGGTTGTGGAGACTTATTTCAGTAACGCAGAATTCTCAGCTAGATTGAAATTAATTTGCTTGCATCTCTGAGGGGTGAACTATACCTGACCACTAAGACAGTCCTCAGTGACTTTTACTCAGGATTTTGCCCATGTAATCTAATGTAGGATGTCGGGTAGTGATAGAACAAGGGGGAATGGATCCAAACTAGAGGAAGGCAGATTTAGTTTGGACGTTAAGAAGAAGTTCTTCCCCATGAGGGTGGTGAGACACTGGAACAGGTTGCCCAGAGAGGTGGTGGAAGCCCCATCCCTGGAAGTTTTTAAGGCCAGGCTGGATGGGGCTCTGGGCAACCTGGTCTAGTGGGAGGTGTCCCTGCCCACGGCAGGGGGGTTAGAACTCAATGATCTTCAATGTCTCTTCCAACCCTGACGATTCTATGATTCTAATTCTGGCTGTGTTCACTTTAAGCAAGTAAATGAATATTTCCTTCCTGTTTATGTTGTAAGAGTGATTCTGGTAGGAAGTGTTGCTGTCAAGATCAGAATCACTGAGCAAAGCTAAACTGCTTGTGGTTTCCTGCTACGTTCAGAAATCATGGTACCTGCCACCAAAATCCAAGCAGGCACCAAAAAGTTACTTTTCACAGTTCTGTGCTAGTAAAGTTGCAGCGTGACCCTATCAGAATATTATCTATGTACTACTGCAGATTAATTTTGTGCTTTTGTGTTGTTTTTACTCTAGCCCTGCTGCCACAGCAGTGATATCGTTGGCATTTGGACGTTACATTTTGGAACCTTTCTTTATGCAGTGCGAAATCCCAGAACTTGCGATTAAACTTATTACAGCTGTTGGCATCAGTAAGTATCCAATTCTAGGTTTCAGGGAAGGGTAAAGATGATGTAAAAAGGGGGGGGGGGCGGGGGGAAGGTAATCACACACTAAACAGGTATTCATTTGATGTGGGTCATTACAAAACGACTGTGCATCCAATGCCAAGGGCACCAGCATGACTTTTTGCCTGGGTATGTGTGTTTGTGAAGATACGCAGTAGTAAAAAGAACAGCAGACTTTATTAATGGCAGGGAAAATCTATTGCCAAGGTTGATTCTGTTGCCACTTGAATTAATGGCACAACTCTCATTACTTTTGTGGAAGCAATTTCAGTCCTTAAGAGATGGTGAGCCAGTGCCAGAGATATGGAAGAATGATTACCTGATTTTAAGTGCTTTGCTCTGCCTCTGTTTTAGGAGGCAATTGAGTGCCAAGTATGATGCCATGAAGAAATGTAGTTCTCTTGAGTGGAGCACAGGCAACATGAGATCATTTTCCCTAGGCCCACTCTGTTCTTCACAGCAATAAAACTTACGGAGGCACTTGCAGTCCAGGAAGCAGGATCCCAGCTGATGACTTTGGGAGCGGGGTGTATGGCTTGGTGACAGCGCACGACTGTTGCCAGCGGCTTGTCCTACTCTCGCTACCTTTGCAATTAGTGTAAAAGGGACCATTCAGAGCTACAGAGAACCAATAACTGCCAGTGGAAGGAGGGAGGCTATCCTGAGACCAGCAGCTTTACAGTGTACCTGGGCTGGTGTGGAAGGCTGCCATGAAATGGGAAGGGACAAATCGTGATGCGAATGAGACTCTTGGAGCCATGTGCCTGCAGCACTAGCAGCTTCTTGCCAGTTCTTTCTGGTCACTGGTGATGATGCTCCTTGCCCACACATTCATATTCAGCCCTGCTGGGAGGAAAGTGTAGAGTAGACCCGAGTAATTAGTAACAGATTGTTCCTTCCAATTTGGTCAATGCACACATCAGAAACAAAAGGGCTGGGAAAAAGGAATGAAGATGTGCAAAATGATCAAAGGCACACAGGAGACCCCTTCGGTTTTGCACAATAATAGGTTCAGATGACTTTTTTTTCTTTGGGGTAGGGAGTTCAATTGACATTGAAATTTCCAGTCTCCAGGTTACTGTGGCTTTTTGTAGGAGCTCTCTTGATAAGAGCTCCCTTCTGCCAAGAATGTTAAAAAAAATAAAAAATCAGTATGTGACTGCATTTCTTTCTAACTTAATTAAGCACAAACTATAGGTTTTATAGGAATAATTGAATAAGGGCTTGAATTTTGAGGTCAATGACTTTTTATAGCTACATCTGTCTAAAATATTTCAGTGCAAGATAAGGGTGAAACAGATGTTCAGTAACTTCAAGGTCACTGAGACAGAAGGAATGTTAAGTGAGGACTCCACGAAAACATTTTGTTAAGTGCGTGTGATTCAAGCACAATAAGTGAACAATTTGAAAGAGGTTTTTATTGCTTTTAATTTAATTGAAAATCTGTGTGATAAACCGGGGCTTCGCAAAGTAATTAAACAAAGAAGTAGCATTGCAGGGGGGGTGGAGTTATGCTGAAATAATTACAGCCTCAAGGGAGAGAGGAGTTCACAGCAGACTGCTCCTACGGGGAGCATGGATCTGTACAGAGCAGGTGGGATGACCTGTCCTTTCATCAAAAGAAGGGATTCTTGTAGAAAGTTCATAATGGTGAGTGGGGCAATGCTGAGGAAAACAATGATATGACAGACTGGGACTTTATCTTTAATCTTTGCAGTATGCTCTGCCCTGGAGTTTCGTTTGTGGTAGTTTCTGACCGTACGCCACACTTCTTCAGCTCGGGGCTCCCAGAATGTTATGACTGTTATTCTCGTTCGGTGAGAATTAGCTGTTGTGGCGATAATTGTTATGAATGTTTTGTGCTGTATGTGAAGGCAGTGATAGGTAAGATTAAGCTGTGTTGAGCTGAACAGACACACTGGAGCCCTGAAGATTTTATAATCCAATTTAATGGTGCCAAAGGTAGTGTTTGCTTCCACGGAAAGTTTAAGTAGTTGGAAAGTGAACTGATGTGTCTTTTGTCTCCTTATCTGCTCCTGGTCCCTTCTTCCTCCTGTGCCTGATGACAGAGCATTCACTGAATAGCTGCCTTTATTGTATGAGGGGAAAGGTGGCGGAAAGCACCATCAAACTCTTTCCTTGGGTGAGACTTTGTCCTGTGGTTTTACCTCCTTATTTCTGATCATACTGGAAAGGGCAGAAACAGATTCTGAATCATCTCCAGATGAGCCCCTGCCCCCTAAACACAATCAGCATATCTAAACAGTTCCTGACAGATGTTTGTCTAAACTGATCTCAACACCTCCAGTGAGGGAGTTTCTAAAGCTTCACCTCATACTGTAGCTCATTTTTTCTATCCTTGTCACAAGACAGCTTTCCTCATTTATTTATTTTTTTTCCACCTAAACCTCCTTTTCTGCAATTTAAGCCTATTATTAAAAGGTTGCCTGAGATGGGTGTAACCAGGATTATGATGGGGAGTGACAAATACTGTTGCTCCTTTACTAGCTGCAAACTATTCCTTTTCATAGAGGGCCTACAACCCATTCTGCTCCCCACCATTCCACCTCAGTGCCTCTATGGTGATAAAGGAATGAGGGTGTTGCAGGGATGATATAGATTAGACGAGAGCTAGAATGGAACTACTGCAGATGGTGACCTTTAAAAAAACCCACCTCCTTCTTGGTTTATTATTTATGGGAAAAAAAGCATACACTGGGCACAAAATTCCCCTCAAAATCACATCTGTTCTGAGTAATTTTGAACAGTCTGTAGAAGCAGATTTTCTGTTCCACAATATGGTGCTTGCATTTTTTTTATTTTTTTATTTTTTTTAATAAAAATGCCCTAAAAACAAAAAAAGTCCAAACATTTCAATAGGTCAATAGAGAGAAGGATGCTTGTGTGGAGATTCTCTTTTAAAATACCCCAGCTTTCTAAACCCCTGAAGCAAGGACTGCCTGTTCTTTTCAAAACTAGAAATCACTTGATATTTCTCAAGCCAATCTCCACGAGGAGGAACACCCAGGCAAATACTGGATATGTATATCTGTCAGTCTACCATAAACTTTTTCTAAACTCAGTCAATTTAACCATACCTGAGAGAAGAGCAAACATCTCAAAGATATTTAATTACTACTATTTAAATGAAAATAAATGGCCAGGCACAAGAGAGAGAACCTGCTTGTGACCCAGCATAAGGCAGGACAGCTGAAGAAAATGCAAACAGGGGACCAAGCCTCTTAAATGCCCAACTTTCCTTGGGTTGGACACAACTGTTCCTGGACATAAAGCAGAAGGGATGTTGTGTGCCTTTGTTCTGATGCTGAAGTTGGTCTTTCTTCACTGAAAGGGTTACTAAACTTTGGAATAGTTTGCCCAGGGCAGCGGTGGAGTCATTGTCCCTGGAGGTATTTCAACAGAGTATGGACCTGGTGCTTAGGGAGATGGTTTAGTGGTGAGCTTTGGTGTTTGTTTGGAGGTTGGACTAGATGGTCTCGAAGGTCTCTTCCAACCAAAGATATTCTATGATTCTGCAATTCTGTCTTTTTAGGAGAAAAAGTTAAAAACTCACTTCTCTTTCTAAGTGCAAGCTGATAAACTTCTCCATATTTATCGTTTCTTCCAATGAAGAAACATCCTATCACCATTGCAAAGCAAAAAAACCCCTGCATTCATGTAGTTCGTTATTTGTATCTTCTAATTCTTCTCCTAATGGTAAGCTTAAATATATTGGTACCAGGAAGGGATAAATTATGCTGTGCAAAGGTGTTGAACTGCACTATCAATATGCAACCTGAAGAGATAGGCAATCTTAACTGAGCCTGTTTTAATATTTTCACTTGGCCTCCCTATCAGAAAGCAGATAAACAGGTTTTAAAGACTGCAAGACTGAAATCAGGTTACTAACTCGCACAGGTTTTTAAAGTTTTTACACTCATTCATGTATATTTGTGGTATTTTACACCACAAAAATGAATAATTTTCCTCCCTTTTCTGGAGTTCTGCCAAAACCTCTCAAATACCCCAAACTATGGTTGTTAGAGGCAATACTATGTTCAATCACCGGGGAAAGTTGTGTGGATCTATCAGTACTTGCTGGCAATTACTCATGCCCAGAGCTTTACTGGTATAAATTTGATGTGTATGTGAGTCTATAGTTAGTTTTTTGGGGATTTTTTTTCCATCATGGCAGATGTTACAGACATTGTGCTCTACCGCTGAGAGTTTTCAGACAAGCAGTTTAAATTAAGATATCTCTTGGCGGGCAGGGATAGTAAAAGCTACTCTGATGGGTGCTTTTGTGCCTCCTGTGACTTCATTTTGACACATTAGGATCTGCAAATTGAGGGTATTTTTTGCTTTGTGTGAATGCCTTGACCCTAGAAGCTTGACAAGTTAGGGGAGAGCAGATTACTTGGTTTCCTGCTGGGGCAACGGTACATGTATTCTTGAAAACTAGGCCAGGATGTAATGCTTACTGCTGCTTCTCCCATTAGATTTTGTTATCCATCCAGAGCTGTGGCTGTGTGAAGGAGACTGTGAAAAGCGATGTACGTGATCGGTGTTACCATTGTGTTTGATTGTTCATGAACCCCATTTTGTTCTCCCTCCATACTCCACTCAGTTAGGATTTGTCCTGCTTTTAGTTAGGTGCTCAGTGTAAGGTAATTGTCTATGCTCCCCATAGAGTTCTTAAAGAAAGGGATAGAGACACTTCCTGAAGGCAACTGATCTTATCCGAGACAGGCATCTGAAAGAGACGCTATTATTCATCCTCTGGAGGTAACCGGCTCTTCATTGAGGATATAGCCATATTAGATGCCTGACTTCTAGTTAGCAAAGTTAGAGATGAGTCCTTCTTTCACTGTCCTTTTGTCTGGGGAGTTGCTGCTTCCTGAGTATTCTTGCTGTGATTCTGTATCGAAGCGTCTGCAATCAGTTTCTTGGTGTCTCCATAAGTTCCTATTCGTAGAAGTGAAGTGTTGAATAATAACCATAGTCCCAAGATGTAATTTCCTCCTTAAACCCTGTCACAGTTGTCCTATTCTTTTCCTGCTCTTCAGCAGCTTTCGTCATGACTCCTCTTCTCCGTTCCTTTTCACTACCCAGTTGCTAGCACCACCAGTATGGTGTGATAGCAGTATAAGCCCTACATCCCTGTATGTCTGTTATGCACAAAAAACTGCTAAGACTAAATGTTATCAGAAGACTCTAAATTCTTACAGTCTATTAAGTCAAATAAAATGAAATTCCAAAAAATATCCAGTTGGTCTCAAATCTTTTGCAAACTTGAGTCTCAGCCCTGCAACCTGAATGACTATACTTGTGCAGTTGTCCAACTCTGTGAGGGACTTACCCTTATAGAGAACCATCAAAACTGACTTCAGGTGCCCTGGACTGACTGCAGGTGTCGTGTCCCTTCAGCTTTCTGAATAAACGAAGGTCCTTGAAGTGTCCATTTTGCTTTCGCTGTTTGATTAGAAGTCCTCAGATGAAATGTTTGGCTGGCTTGAACTCACTGTTGGCGATGGAGAAGGTTTTGACACGGCCTGCTCACAAGCAGCCTGTCTTCATGAAACCACCAGCTTGTATTTTTTTTTTTTTTTTTTTTTTTCTTTCAAGCCAGTGTAGCTCTTCTACAAATTTTGGGCTGGTGAGTTGCGTGTGGCTGGCCAACAAGAAAGGTTATGAGTTTCTGCATGAGTTGACATTAGTGTTTGTACTAGTTTGCCATCCAGTGACATTCTCGTATGTGTAGCAGGAAGGTGAAACTGATGCATTAGAAAACCTTGAGGAGGGCTCTCTGCAGGGAGGATGCTCACATATACCTATCCTGACCTGTGTGAGGTAACAGACCAATTGCTACAGTGAGCTTGAACTCTGAATAAGGTGGATGTCAAATTGCAGATATTTTCTTACACATAAAACTATTCCTTGACATTTTCTAGTGGCCTGGTCCCTGCTGGGTGTCATTTTCTGATATAGAAAAGTAAGATATCTTGAACTTTCTAAGAAATTTGAAGTAAGCCAGCATTTCTTTATAGCACTAGAATTTCTTTATAATTTAAACACTGCTGATCAAAGGAATATTTTAAATATATTTTGCTTAACTGACAGTTGTTAACCTCCCTAGTAACTGTCCCGGAACCCTTGACGGTAACCAAGCCCAAAGAAAAGAGAGGAAGCCTCAATCAGGGCTAATATTCAGCAGTAACTTAAAGGGGTCTTTTAATATTTAAATGAGTGACAATATGTCAAGGACAACAAAGTAATGAATCAGACCCCTGGGATTTTCTGTTTTCTGACAAGTATAGGTATACATGGAAGTAATAAAGCAAAAAATAAGCGTTTGGATCTCAAGTGATACTTTGCAGAAGTCCAAGTGACTTCTTAGTGACTTAAAACAGATTACTTCAGTTCTGAAATACGGTGAAATACAGAACTGGCAAACCATTTTGACCTTTAAGTTGTATTTTTTTTTAGTGGAAAATTTGCATTCAGTGATGTTGTGAATTTAGGTTGGCTTCAGTGAATTGCTCATTTGAGAGTGCGGCCCTCTCCCAAATAAAAATTCTACAAAATACTTTTAATGTTTGGGTTTTTTTCTGGAATTTTCATTTTATTAAAAAATATCTTCAAATTACATTGGAATTCAGAGTAGCTGAAATTTTTCTTGCTTTCCTATTAAGCAAAACTATTTTTGATTCAAGAATTTTTTATGATCTACTTTTTTGGCCTTGTCAGTGAACAGAATCCGTATGGAAGACTTGGGATAAATCAGTGGTTAAATTGGGTTAAATCTCACTGCCAGAAAGCTTGTACCACGCCAGATTTAAAATGCTGCCTCATACAAACTCTGATGGGAGAAGCAACTGTGTTTTTATGCATCCCAAGGTGTGTGGTATGGCTGATGATGATACAGACAAACTGGTGCTCTTGAGAGAGTTTGAGGTATGGGAGGACTGTGATGAGGAGTTAATCTGTTAGCTCCATGCGATGGCAAGAAAGAGAAGAGTGAGCTGGCTTCTTTGGCTACCTTTGCCTTTCCCAACAGCAGAGGAGGAAAGGGACTTTTTATCTAGTGAAAGAACTCGCATTTTCCATTCTTTAGTTGTTTGGTTTTTTTTTCAATTATTATAATCTAAACTCCTTTATTGATTCTGTTTTGTTGGGGTAATTGTTTAAATAAGCTTGAATAACTGGCACTCAACTGATAAGACCTCCTGTCAGTCAGTGCTGTAGTAAAGGCCAGAAGATGCCCTCCCTGACCCAGTAGGAGATGTGAGCTGAGCAAGCAGGACGTAAAAGTCCTTCTCACTTATCTCTCTACATGTTGGTGGGCTTTGTTTTCAAGTAGTAAGAAGCCTCTGTTTCCTCACCAATTCCCAACAAGGACGAGCGTATTACTTGCACTCTGGCCCTCCTGCATCTCCGGTGGTATGTCAGTGAGAGAGGAAAAAAGGTGGAAAACAAGAGCAGGAGTAAATAAGGTAGTGAATGACTAATTTATGCAGGGCCTGAATGGGGGTGAAAAAGTTTAATATGATTATTCATTGTTATTGTATTCTGAAAATGCAAATCTCTACTCAAACCGGTGCTCATCCAGAAATCTAGAGTGACAAGGGTTGGGCAATTAATTTTTTCCATCCAAGGTAGGGTCCTGCCAGCCCATCACCTACCATTAGCTAGCAATTCTGGGTAAACGAAGCTGTAATTTGGCACGGAGGGAGCCAGACAGAGAACGGACAGGCGGATGGGCTGCGCAGAAGGTCAGACAGAGGGGCTCAGCTCAAGCGTTTCATGAGGCATCTGGAAGGGGAATGTGAGAAGTGGGAAGGCAGCAGCTGGAAAAGGTGGTGAGGGTGTATTTCCTTTAATGCATCAGGATCTATTCTGTGTGTGGCCTCTCTGCTGGCAAAAAGTTTTCTGGTGATACGAGTATTTAATTCTGACTTTTCTTTTTTCCCCTTGCAGCGCTGGTGATGGTCCTGAATAGCACGAGTGTCAGCTGGAGTGCCCGCATTCAGATTTTCCTTACCTTTTGCAAGCTTGTAGCAATTCTGATAATTATAGTCCCTGGAGTTATCCAGCTAATTAAAGGTATGAAATGAAAAGTAAATGCTTTTAAAGTGCTTTTATCTTTACCCTCCCCAGTTCTTCTCTACCTGCCTCCACCAAATAATGCTTACAGCAGCAAAATATCTTAATTAGTCTGTGCTTACTTAACTGAAGCCCTGTACTGTCATGTAATTGATTAGGAGTGGAACTACACTGGGATGGGCTGGAATTTCCTTCAGCATGCCAATGAGTCTATTCAGATCAGACTCGGTTTTCAAATGAGCGACCAGATTGCTCTTCTCTGTGATTTTCCTCTTGTGGAAGGGGTGAGTTGGGTTTTAATGACAGGAGGGCATATCCCTCCTCAAAGCACGTGCCTTGTCCAGGCAGAATATGTCTCCTTCCACTGGGCTACCGCCTAGTCCTGTTTGGTACTGGGTATGTGGTGGTGGAGGGAGCTCAGAGTTGGGGAATATATGAAAGAAACAGTATCATGGATGCTGTTCTATCACTTTGGTGATGTAAATTGTGAAGTTAAAGGTGCTCTACTGGCAAGAGAAGCAGTGGTTAGCTATTGCTAACCAAGTCCTGAATGCTCATGTTGCATGGATGCTTCCTTCTTCCAAGTGCAAAACTAAAGCGTACAGCTAAAGGCAAAGTCTGGGGCTAACCCAAGCGTAGGAAAGGAAAGCAGACTTGTTTGCAGGGCCAGAATTACTCTAGAGACTTTATCCATGTTGCTGCAGAAGCAAGGAGTGTGAAAACACGCCTTTGTTAGCCCCAACAGCACCCGCCACGGCCACACGGGCTCTCTGGAAGTGGTTTGGATAGAGCCATGCTGGCAGAGAAACTCTTTTCGCTGTCATATGCTCAGCTCCTTGACGAGGCTTTTCCATTACAGCCCCATTGGCAGCGGGGGTGAGGCGGTGCCAAGCCCCGGCTCGCTCTCATTATAATAATGCTGGACAATAACTGCACAAAACTCTGGGAGCCATTGACAGCCCAGAAGGTCAGAATGGGGAGCACTTTTTAATGAGTCGGTGGCAGATTTTACCATAGTTCTTGGCTCTATCCCTGGGGATGCTCTTTTATGATGCTTCACAAAGCCTCCCGTCCATGTCAACAGCGCAGCGTTAGACACTCTGGTGAGCTCCGTTACTCAGGAACAGGCAGCTCTCTGTGGTTAGCAATAGGCTCTGAAATAAAAGTTTTCCTGTGTAGCCCTACTGCTGATTCACTATTTCTGTTTTTGTGTTTTTCACTTCCTTTCTGGCAGTTGCAATGAGTCTTTCCTCACCTCCTTTCATGTGCAAAATTTCTCTGTTTCCCTCTGCCCCATTTTTCCTAGACCTTTGGAGCGGGCCAGACCTAGGTTTGGATGGGGTTGGCTGCTCTTAAGTAGCTCAAATACTGTCCTTGATTCCTCACTGGGACCTTCTTCCAGCCACAGCTTCTCTCTTACCCAAAAAAAGCCTCCACTTCGGTGGGAATTTTGACTGACGGCTCAGTAAAAACTGAGTAAAGGGTAGAGAATTTGACTCATTGCTCATTTAAGTCTGAATGAACTCTGCTTCTTAGTACTCCTTTCCCGTGGAGGATCATTGCTTCTGAGGGAATCTGGAATATTGTAGGGAGGTCTTGCAAACCATAAAGCACCTTGTAACTGAACAAGAACAGAGCACAATTCTTACATGTTTGCATTTCTGGATATGCAATTCTTACTTAGTCAGTACTGTGTTATTTCACCATAGTGTAGTAGGGAGTTATGAGACTTTTCAGTGGTAGAAATGTTTAAGGTATTGGGCTTGTTTACCTTGAGAACATTGATTGTGAGTGAAATGCCAGCAAAGTTCCTTCTGATTAAAATGTTAAACCAGTAAAATTTTCCATGGGAAAAACTACTGAGTTCATTCTGCTCTTTCGTGTTGATGTAAGTTACTATTGGAGATGACAGTGCAAGATGTCATCAAGCTCAGAATTCTTTGAAAAAAATTATTAGGTCAAATTCTGCTATTGCATGACTAGGGGAGCACAAAACCTTTTGCAATTGCTGGCAGATTATGGCTGCAAGAGTTGGGTCAGAAATGAAAGTCAAGGGCACAATTTGAAGTCAGTGAACTGCTGGGTGATTAAATGTTCCATGATGTGATATATTTATTTGTTTTAAAGTAGTAGGTGACCAAAGAGCTTTTTTTTCAATATTGTTTTTGTTAATGTTGCAGGAGAAACACGACACTTTAAAAATGCCTTTGCGGGGAATGATGCCAGTGTTATGGGATTACCACTTGCATTTTATTCAGGAATGTATGCCTATTCAGGCTGGTAAGTTCTTGAAACCTATAAATATTTGTCCTGAAAACAAACACTAACATGCTCTAACAAAGACATTTATTTATACGAAGAAATGAATAGCACATTCTACATCTTTTGCCAAACTACATCATGTAGTAAGGGTGGTTAATCTCACCACTATTCTATCTGCTCAGCAGTTAGTCTTCAAGCAGAATTTTTCTTTTTCTTTCTGCAAAGGAAAGATTTTTCTTCTCTAGTGTACGGTAGGCAAATATACACTGAACGCTAAAAAAATCAGACTTCTATTTCTGTTCTTATGATTAGAAATAAAGACAAGAAGAAAGGAATGTTTATAAATTTTCATTAGCTATTTTGTTGAAAATTTTAATTTTTGTTGAACAAGTCAGTAATTACATCAAAAAATCAAATCTGTGAACTGTTACAAAGTTGTGTGGACCTCAGCCTTTGCTTTGTAAAAGCAGTATTTGAAGAAGAAGTAGTGAACCACAGTAACATCAGTAAAGACCACAAAACAAGCTAAAAAACCCTAGGTTCTTACGCCTCTTGCTCCGAGAGAATTGGACTTCACTTAACAAGAAGTGCAACTGGCTCCCATAGAAGTCAAGTGCTATTGACTGTGAGCAAAGGTACGAGAATCTGCCTTCAAGTATCCTGCTCAGAGCTTTCTTTCAAGTTCTTTCCCTCTCCCCCACCGAAGTACACAGCAGCTAGTTTGAAAGGTGCCACCGCTCTTCGAATCTGCCTCACAATTTATTCATGCTTAGCAAGGGCTCCGCATCGCACAGCGCCAGCCTGCTTTGGCAGCAGCAGCGGGGGGCGAGAGGAGGGGAAAGACTACAATGCACAGAGTGGGCTTATAGATAGCTTTGTCTGCAGGTCTTCCCTTCCCTTTCTTAGCCTCACAGGCAGCCAAGTTCTTTGCCTCGCACAAAAGGCGAAGGCTGAGAGATAAGCGGGTTATTTATTTAATTCAGAGGGGCAATCGGCCGAGGGTTTGAGTTCTCTGCCCGTCTGTAACTCCCAGGTTGCAGGAGCATTATAAATATGCACACAGAAGTACTGAACAGACCTTTTATATTAAATGATGGTGGGGGGGAACCCAAGAGAGTCCAAAGCCGTTATCTGTGATAGATATATAAGAAAAGAGCTTGGCATTTTGAAGCCTCAAAGAAATTGAACTTATTATGCAGACAGTCTGTGCCTTCCTCCCTCTCTCTCGTATAACCACCTCTGTCTCTCGTATCCATACATGTGGTGGTTTCTCACTTTAAAAATATTAGCCTAACTGTACATTTTTATAGGAAGGCAATTTAAAAAGCTGTTTCATACTATTCATCACCGACGCAGAGGTTGTTTACTGTAAAACGCTATATCAAAAATACTGTGATTCTGTTGCTTCTTTCCCATTTCTTTCCATTTTCCACCTGTTTAAAACCTCCACAACAAAAATCATCTCTGCTTTTCCTTTGCACCTTCTGACTTTTATTTCAAGGTCCTTATTTGCCACTTCTAAAAGAAATTAGCAGGAAAAGACTTACTTTGGCTAGTGGTTCTTCCCAGCTGCCTATTTGTCTTTGTCACCAGCTCAAATTGATTGCCTCAGAGCACAAAAGAGCAGACCATTAAGTGGGGTGTCAATACCCTTGCACTATCAGTTTCACGGGGCTAAATCAATCCAATAAGCTGAATGTGAAGGAGTGTTGTGAGTGTAGGTGTCGTATCCCAGGATGCCAGGCAGAATTGTATGCATAGCCTATGAGACTATTAACATTTAATGACATGTCTTTAAAGAACAAAACAAAAGCGGTATCTCTCATATGTGCGGGTTCATCCTGCAAAGAGCAAATGTAGACTAGTTGGTATATAAAATGCTGGATGAAAAAGGACAAATAGAGAAAAGAATGCAAGGATCAATGAAAGGACTGAGGCAGGGCTGTCAAATTACTTCTGTCTAGAAGCAGGGCTAAAACCAGAAAGTAGCAGCTGAACATCTTACTCATCAGAAGCCATCTCTCCTTTGAACTACCCCAGCCTCTCTTTTTTTTTGTGCTCTGTGCACTAGCAAGTTTGGAAACAAGTACTGAGGTTGTTGTACAAGGTAGAAAATCTCATTTTACAAAATTCCATGCTTGGTCACCAAAATCACATTTTTAAAAACCATAAGCCAGCACTAACTCATTCTGCCATACCAGATCTGGTCCAAGACCAGTGATGGAGAAAAGTTCCCAGACTTTCTGCCAGATCAGGTACCATTTGTTTATTCACTGTAGCATCGTTGGGTCAGATATCGTTTGTCTTCCTGTATAAAAGTAGAAAGCCAGCATAAGCACTGTATTGCCTGCTCCGTTTAATTAGCCAGGATGTGACTTTGTGCCCATATCTGAGCCAGGCACATCTGTGTGATCCAGTGAAGCACAGACCTGGTGCTAATAAATGCAGAACAGAGGGTTCAGTGACCTTGAGGCTTACGGTTGCTTTGTATGCAGGGCTGTGCCCAGTGAGTAGTTCCTACAAATTCCCATATGCAGCTGTCTCTTGCACGCTGCTGGAATTGCAGCTTGTACTGGAGGTTATGAAAAGGCGCTCAGGGTTAGCAGCCTGGGTTTCTGATCATATACGACACACTAGTGTCAAAATCCTGTTTTTTAAGAGGGATTTTTTGAGGCTTCATTTATTTTTATAGTTGAGGTCCTTGCTGGAGTACCTTGATGAGAATTTTTGCCGATATAACCTGCAGTTGTAAAACCCTACAGCCACAAATGGAATATAAGGCTTGAAGGTGTATATGCATTTGTGTGTAGAATTAGGGTAAACCATAGTTTGCCTAGTTTTCCAAGGAAAATAAAAATCTAATTCCACACCAAAATTACATAGCTTTTTTCTTTGTTCTGCTTCTCTGTCTTTTCAGAAAATTCCTTTCCTGAGCATGAGGATGAGGGAAGGTTGCATCTCACACTCTCCTTAATCCACGTGTGGGTCTACAAAGTCTACTATAATTAACAGCAGTGCTTAACTAAAAGCACCTTCTTGATTCTTTAGGAAAGAAATACAGACCAAACTCTTATATATTATAATTCTTTTCTAGGTTTTACCTCAATTTTGTAACCGAAGAAGTGGAAAACCCTGAAAAGTATGTACCTGATGTTTTTCTTGACTTTTGAAAAATAGCCATAAATTTTAAAATGCTATAAATGTAGTGATCTTCAGAAAATCTGCATGCTGGTCAAGTTGCTTGCTTTCCAGCAGATCTGGTATCTATTTGAATTGCAACTGCTTGAAGATTTGCTATTTTTGGCCTGTTGTGACCTTGTTATGTATTCTGCTTTTATGTGCACAGAAAGCAGAAAACAAAGTAGATCTCTGGGGCTCTGGTTCTTCCCCTCAGGATACAAGTAACTACCAGTGGCTCCTTTCAGTGGAAGTTACCGGTATCCTGTCAGGGAAATCTTGCCCAAGAAACTTTGCTGCAATACTTGGCAGTTTTGCTATGTTTAAATATTAATCAAATACTTAGTTCTAGCTGGTTTAGATCTCTGAGTTGCAGGATCTTGAATACATGAAGCACAGCACCCGATCCAATTAAGCTGAACGGGGGATATTGGTGGGAGGCTGCTTCAAATTGGAGACCAATACTTCACAGCACCTGTCTGTAAAATACAGAATGAAAAGCTGTCCTGTAAGGATGAATTTGATTTGGCAGATCTATTTTGGTAGATACGTTTTGATACGTGCTACCAGTAATAAAACAGTATTAACCTTTTCTAAAAATTAGACAAAAACGGGCCTTGGCAAATCAAAGTGTGTTCTTTGAGGAAATTAACAGTTTACTTGATGGGTGAAAAAAACCCTAATGGGTAGATATAATTTCCTCAGGTTTTGAAAATAAGATACCTAGCTGGGTACCAAGTAACGGTACCACTGGATGCTCAGAGAATATGAAGCTACATATCTGAAAAACATAGAGAAAGAAAAAAAACTAAACCCAAACAACCATCACTGGAGAGCATGCACAAGGTTTTAAGTTGGTTTCTTCAAACTCTGAACCAAGGCTGGTGCTGTTTGGTATTGTCTTCAGAGACCTGAAAATAATTATAAAGACATTGATGATAAAACATTAGAACGGCAGAAAGATGGGCAGATTTTCCTTGTTTTGTTGCCTTTGAGGGGTCTTGGGTGTTAATGGACTCTTTAAAGATATCGGGATAGACATACTGAGGAATGTATGACTGGAAGCTGAAACCAGACAAACGCAGCTAGAAAATACAGCATTAATATTTTGACAAGATGGATGACTAATCTTTGGCACAGATATCAGTGTACAATTGGGTTTTTCATTGGTAGTCTTCAGTTCAGACAGAACACCTGTATAGAAGCTGTGCTTTAATAAAACACAAGTTATTTGGCTTGGTCAAGAGCAGCTGGCTAATGCTTCCCAGGCCTGGACACACAGAAGCTCAGGCTAAACGATCTGGTGGCAAATCTGGGTTTACCTACCAAAAATCTATGTGCTTCATAAAGTCAAGTGAGGTAGACATTTAAAAAAAAAAAAAAAAATCACATTTTTTTTTGCTTTTGAAGAATCATTGCATGGCAGACTGACTCGGAAAGAAATATGAAACTAAATAAAAGAGCATAGTGATTCTGGTCCAAGACTTCTACCGCTTCAGGAAATTCTGGGTAGATGGGTTAGGAGCCAGATTCTTGGTGATGTGATCAAAAGCATTTACTAGAAGCAAAATAGTTTGTAAATTACCATCAATACTGTGTGATGTTTTCAAATGCTTAAATGCTTACCAGCCTTTGGGACTTTTCATACACTTGTGTCTACAGTCCTCTTAACTGTATGATGATTAACTGGAATTACTGGTAATTTTCATTACAACTATTTTGGTTTATGTTGACTGTTTTTTTTTTCTTATGGTTTGAGTCAGAGGAGTGCATACTTCTGAACATGTTGCTCTGTGCTGTGTAGGACAGAGGCATAGTTCCTTATTTATTTTTTATTATTTTTTTTTTTTGAGTGAGTACCTATTGAAGCATGTTATACAATAGCTAAGAATAGTAGTCTGGGTTAAATTTCAGAGTTTTCCTCATTGCAACTGTGATGTGAGGGAGGAAGACATTCTTCTTCCTGCCCCCTTCTAGGGAGAGCTTCTTTGTTCTCCAGGCAACCCTTGGAGAGCTGCCAAAGTGAATTGTGCTGCTAGTGGGGATGCAGGACCAGGGGGCAAGACACATAGCCTGGCTGGTTCAGTTTATATGACTCTGGGAAAAATAGCTCCATGTTACCGGTGCAATTTTGTCACAGAGCTATTCAAGCTTCCCTTCATCAGTCGTCTTCTCGGGGTTGTGCTCTAAGAGGACAAGGAGAAGAGATGCCCAGTGTTTACAGCAGGGTGCCCACAGTCACACATGGAGGTACAAGTAAGTTGTAGAAGAGATTGGGATTTTAAACATGGCTAAATAAGTGACAGGTGAAGGCAGGGCAGAGACCTCTGCATCACCTGCAAATGGGGAGGCTGGACTCTGTTAACCTGAAACAAGCCATTAAACAGAACAGTTGGGCTATTATTTTATATCTAGTTGCCACCTGTGAGCGGTTCTATTGGAAAGACACCCTGCTGAACAGGGGCTTGCTCCACCACTGTTCCCAAAGATACAGGGCGAGGGACTGTCTCGGCTCCCTGGGCTCCCAGGGCAACTGTCTCGGCTCCCACCAAACTCAGTGCAGGCATTAGGTTAGCCACTAATTGTGCTGCTGTTGTAGGTGTTTATCAGAACTTAACTGCTTTTATAATCTATTTATTTTTTTTTAACTTAAAATGTTGTCTTTCATTCTTGTTGTACGCCTCATATTAAAGGTTGCATATAGTGCTGTGGAGGTATTATCTGCTTGTTTTTAAAAGGGAAGAGGGAAGTAGAGACTTGAACTCCTGTAACAGCTCCAGGTGTGCAATTTGTAATGTTTGTCAGTGGTTAGGGACGCGAATTACTTACAGCAGCGGAGGTGAGCACGGCGGTGCCTTCTACACCACACATGCCAAGGTAAATGTTTGTCTGAGAATCAGTCACAGTTGCACGTTTCCAGGCATGCGGTGGCTTTTGGAGTCACTGGCAGCTGGTGCCGAGATGAATGATCGGCACCATCCTCGCTTTACCCAGCCTGCCACGAAGTGTAAGGAAAGAGTTGTGGGGAGCATGGCACAGTTACAGCAGGGGAAAAGCAGAAATGCTCTAGAAGAGAGAGGAGTTGCAGCGGAGCTGCCAAGAGGCTCATGTTTGTGGAGACGTGGCTTTAAGCCTCTTTTTTACATGGTGAGTCCTGGACACCCTCTCTGCTCTTGTGGTATTATGGAGGGTGAGAGAGATATGGGTTAGGGCTGTAGAATATATCCTGAAATGCCCAGGGAGGTAGAAACATCCACAAGAAAGTTTTCCAGTTAGGGTTTGCTGGGGGAGGGATGTGGCACCAGGAAAGCTTACTGGAGTCCAGTAAGTGCCGCTGGAAATGCAGGAGAGAGAGGCAGGGGAAGGGGGGATGCTGGTGACCTTGCCCAGTTGAAAGCCGCCTTTGTGCTCCAGCCGAGCGGCTGTTTGCACAGGCAGTAAGGGCTCCTGAAGGCTGTGGGAGCCTGTGGAGGTGCAGCAGGCACAATAAATTGCAGATTCGGGTCTATAAATAGGATAAATACCACAGGCCTGAGGCACTGAGATATCCAGGTGTTATGAAATCCTGGATAGAGAGACCTGATACAGAGACAGTGGAAACGAGCCAAGTGGAGAGGAAGCACCCTTTAAATTATAGTGGGGAGAATCGAAAAAGGAAAAAAAAATAATCTGAAAGTGAATGCCATTACTTTTTGAACGGAGTGTTGAATTCTCACTTTGGAAATGTCCCAGACCCTTCTTTTGTATAAGAAAAAGGACATTGTTATAACCCTAATTATCATAAGATGTAAAAATAGCTGTTTCTGACTCCTGCTAACCCCCCCTTTTGATTCTCATTTTTAAGCCTGGACTCATTTCTTTATTCCTCTTTGTTAAAGTGCTTCCCTCACACAGCATTAGTAAGACCTGAAGTCACATGAAGTTGGTGTTTGTTTTACAAAGAGCTGTGGTTGCAGTGTTCAGCTGCTTTAACGTACTTTTTTTTTTTTAAAAAGAAAAAGAGCCTGAAATAATTTTATTTTTAAGAATATGTGGAACAATGTTGAAGTTTAATAACAAATTTCTTTTACTTTTGAAAATTATACTTCACATCAATAACAATTGCATTTTGAAATGAAATATCTGAATAGTCCTTGAAGCAGAGCTTTGCCAAAATAACCTCATCCAGCCACGTCACGTGCAGCTTTGATCTTTTTGATTTTCTTACATTATAGGGATCAGCCCTACTCAAACTGAGGTCGTATTGTATTGTCTAAATAATAAGTGAATGAAAGAAAAGCAGAGTCTTTGAGAGAGAATTTGTCACCTGAAAATTGACAGGAGCCGTGTTGCCTGGAGCTGTAAATTTAGAGGACTGGAAATCAAGCATGTTGAACTTTCAAACTCATTTTTTATACATAGTCTTTGAGCTCATCTGTATTCTTGAGCATCCACTCTGTACTCTCAAGAAACAGACCAAGTTTTTTTCACTCAAGACCCTAAAAGCAACTCATGCCCGAACAGCACTTCCCTCCTCCCTTCCCAGGCAGCACAGAGTCCAGGATCAGTGCTCTAGTTTGTCAGGTATTTTGACGGACTCCAGATGAGAAAATAACGCAGGAGTATTTTTACATTATAGCAGTGTCTTCAGAGCCTCGTCAAAGTCAGAGCCAAGTTGTGTCAGATGCTGGCCAAAGAGAATCCTGCTTTTAAAAAATTACGTTCCATGTCCTCAGTATGAGCAGATGATGATCCCAAAAGTTTCACATCATAAAGATTAAACTCTTGTTGAAATAATATTTTCTTTCTCTTCCACTTTAAGGGAAGGGAAATTAAGACTTGAATTCCTTAATGACTTCAAGGAAGTCTGTTATCAAGTGGGCAACTAGGAGTATTGATTCATAGTCCTCCTTTAACTCAAAATAGTGGGGATTTTTCAGCACTGTAAGTTTTTGTTAGTGTTGAACCTAGCAAATAATTTTTTTTTAGTGGTCTTCAATTTCAGTTGTACAAAATGATAGTTTTTTTTAAAGGATGTGGATTCTGAAAACATTTTACAGCAAAAAGTTAGATCCCTTTGTGGTTGCAGTTCAGCACAGCTGCGATTTGGTATAATCCTTTCTTCTTTTTTTTTCTTTTCTTTTTCCCCTCCCTTCACTTATTGGGCCATTTCATTTGCAAATATTCTGTTTCTGTTTGTAAAATAACTTTGGTCCAGCCCAGGCAATCTATCATTGTTTAAAAAGTTACACAGTGCAAAGAACATATTATTGAGATGTATAGTGTTTATAAGCCTGGTCTCAGATTGATAAATCATGTCTTGTGCTGTTGAAAAGCCAAGAAATGAATTGCTTTGCTATGACCTTGGGGTCTGAGATTAGTCAGTTTGTCTATTAGATTTTTCCAGTGCTCTTCTCACTTCATTTATTCCTCCTTTTCTAAGGAACTGAGAGGCAGTAGATGCATAGCAAGTCACCAAGGCTTGATGTCATCAGACATTTTTGTAAAATCAGGATATCAAAATGTTTGATATAATCTGGTTTTATATTTGGTTTAAATAATGTGAGTGTCACGTCTAATTAATCTAACGTGTACCACTCATTTGTATTAATTAAAGTTTAAAGTCACTCTTTGCACCTATGGGGACCTTATGGCATAAGGTTTTTTTTTTTTCAGGATGTCTAAGCATTATAGAGATGCGGATGGGTGGGAGGGGAATCGTGCCTAAGACACTAAAGCTCTTCCATCTCCCTGGTTGGTTGTAGCTCTCTTATTTTTGGCAATTCACATCAGGATGCATCCCCCTTCCAAAATCAATCAGACACTTGCATTGTACTGTCACTCACTACCAATCTAGAGCCTGATTAGTTACTCCTAGTAATCATAACAATGAACAATATTTTTAATGTTAATTGAGAGGATGCGAGCTTTTGCTATTTCTACCTCTCCGCTTCTTCATTAATTTTTGTTGTGATTTAATTTAACAAAAACGTCTACTCTGAAGAGAAAGATTAATATTAGTATTGATTATGTTAGGCAGCAAAAAAGGAATAAAGTCATAAGTTTATCTCCCTGCAGCTATGCTGTCTGTCATTTCAAATGCACTTCATCACTGCTTGTTATTCAGGAAAGTCAGGTGATATAGTTGAAGCACTGAACTGGGACACAGGAGAACTGGCACCTGCACAAAGTTGCTGTGCAAATGGAGGGTGGGTTACTTCAGCTTTTCTCTTGCTATTTCCCTCCTTTTTTGGCGTCTTCTCCTTCTTTTCTCTATCCGCTTCGTGGAGTGAGAGGTAGGACCTCCTGGCTTCATTTTTGGAGTATTTATATCCTTCCAAGTTTGGGAATAAGCCACGGGTTGCAAGGAACCAAAAAAACCTTAATTTGTATTTAAAAGACTCTGTGCGTACTCCTTAAACTGAAGGCTTTAGCATATTTATTGTACCCCAGCTGTGGCTTCTGTAGGTCCCAGTCCTGTACGGTATCATATGGTATCAGTGGAATAAGGAATGTGTGTCCAGATCCCTACACGAGTAACTAGCACCTGGGGGGTGTTCCCCATGGGGATGCGATCTTTTTTTTTAATTAAACTTCGGGCAAGCCTTTCTCACAAAGTAGCTGGGCATAAATATAGTTCCTCCCTCTTGAGTCTGACACTGGATGCAGGTGTCCTGCCAAGTTATAAGCAAGAATAGCTTCGGTACCTGGAGTTTGAAACCTTTCTTGTGTTATTCTGTTCCACTTACTCGTAAAAGATATGTTTGACTTTAATTCATTTTCTTCATGTCAGGCTACAGTGCCAAATATTCAGTGCAGAAGTTATAGGATTACATTGTGATATTTTATGTGAAGATAATCAAAAGAGACAAATGCTAATCTTTCAGATATTTTTCACAAAGCCCATTTGCTCATGTGAATTCTTCAGATTACTTTAAAGGGAAAGCCAGGTCAGTTAAGTGAGCTTTTTTCTTTGATACTTTACTTGTGTCTTGGGTTGTTTTTCTAGTTGAATACTTATTCTCCATCATAGAATGAGGATGTCCTTGTTACCCTATGATATTTTTATGTGTATTTCAATAGAAATCTTATTATTTCTAAATTTTTTTGTATCTAACAGCATGACAGGCTACTTAAACTCCCTCGGTTTTCTTCTAGGCATCTTAGAAGATGAGATGTCCAAACACTGGTGACTCCAACATCCCTATACACAGTTTAATTGCGCCCAGTGTGAGGGATAAAACAATAGACTCCCAATCATGTCTTCAGAACTATAAAATCCTTTGATGGCGAACTGACTCTGCCAAATAAAGAAAACAAATTAATTTACTAGATCAAATATACTTAAAGCCAAATCTGGGTTTTGCTAGTTGTAAATTGTATTTAACAAATCATTTAATTAAGATGTAACTGAATAGTATTTCTGTGTGTTTGAGAGGGAGAAATAGACATTTACTAGCTCATGGGGAGGTGGCTCATCAGGATGAAACTGTTACTGACAAAATGAACTTTCCTTTACTTTCAGTCTCTCATTGACCTTATTAACTACTCACTGCTTATGTGCCTCACGTCTTCAACTCATTCATTATAGTTTTTTATAAATGATTCGTAATTCATTTCTGAAACTAAGTATTTCAGTCTTGGGTGCATGTATTTTATGGATTCAGTTTTCTGAAATCTCAGTATAGGAACTAATTTTTCTGCACTTCACATACAAAATATTGGGGTTTTTTTAATTGAAGTATGCTGCTGCTTTTCTTGCTGCAGACTGGAAACTCTCTTATGAGTGGGATCCAAATGCTCTGAGTTGCTTTGTTCCTATTTATAATCTTTCACTGTAACTCCTAGTTTGGAAGAATTTAATTGTGCTATAGTTTGGTACACAGTGGTTTCCCCAAACTGTGTCACTTGAGGACCCTGGGTACAACATCAGGCTGAGAACTGCTTGACAAAATATTATGTGGGAGGCAATATAGGCATTAGCTGTGTCAAGGTATGTTTCAGAAATACATATTGCTGGTGGGGAGGAATAATTATTACTGGATTCTGCAGCTGATCTTGGCTGATTTTTAGTGATATTTCGAGGTGGTGTAGATTCAAAACAAATTACAAAGCTAGGGAGCAGAAGTATTGAAAATACTCCTTGGCCAGCTACGATTTCAGCTCAGATATGGTAGTATTGGAATCAGATTTTTCTGCAGTGCCTCCTAATTCTTAACAGGGATGCTGGTAAATCAACAAGGACTAATAAACTTTTATACAAAGTCCTCAGACTTCCTTTAAGACACGAAGACATACTTTTACTGCTGCACTGTCCTGCACTTCAGTGAATGGAACTTTTAGAACCACAAGTAAAAGGATTATGAAGGAAAAATTCATGTTGGAGCAGCAGATGCTGTGGCAGGTTCAGCTGAGTTCTGGCTCCAGCTTCTCCTTCTCTCCCTCCTCCACAGCCCATCCCACCCCACCCACGTGAGATGCTGTAAATGCCCTAACCTCGACAATCTGTTGGTTCTGCTGAGGACAGATGCAATTAAGCCAGCTACATGTGAGACATGCAAATGTCTTAAGCGTGGCAACTTGCTTGTGAGTCATACTTGGGGCCTGGCTCTGATAGGATTTGGTGAAAGTCACTGAATCCAAAAAATGTTTCCAACCAGCTAGAGGGAACAAGGGAAACTGTGATTTTAATCATGTTAGCAGCTTGAGTTAAAACAGGGAAATGGCCAGGGTGGAATTGAAATTGGTAACCCAAATTAAAATCCAAATAGCTAGGTTGTTTTGTTTGGTTTGTTTTTGTTGGGTTTTTCTTAGCTTCAATTACATTGAACTGGATTTTTGGATCTGATAATGTGGATTATCCTGTACTTTTGTAGCGCAGACTTTTCTTCAATTTTCAAGAATTCCAGCACACTAGCTGCCACATATAATATCTCATCATTAACTGAGGATGCGGATTCTATCCTTTAGTTCTTTTTCTCCTCTGTTCTAGGCTGTTGAACACAGATTCTTCCTACCGCTCTTTGGGTGTCCCTTGCCCCACGGGTGCAGTGCTATGTCATAAGAGAGAGGAAACAGAGAGCACAGCTGGAAAACATGGTGTGCAGTGCATTTTGAGCCTGGAGCAATTCAGATGTATGCAGAAAGACACTCTGCAAGCCTCAATCCCCTGCCTTGTCTTTGACACACGCACCTTGTGTCGGAGCGGTGCTTTGAATTTGCCAGAGCACTACACGCAGACAGCAGAGGGGCTGGGAAGATGATTCACCTCATGAATTCACCTGTCATCTGGAATAGGGATCACAGAGAGCAAAGGCTTCAGCAGCAGGGAGAACAAAAAGGCTGCAGATTTCACTGGGAACTGTTCCTCTTCCTTACCTAACAGTCGGAGGTGGCTGCTGTTTGTGCGTACGGCTTTTCCAGAGGTTGCATGTTTTCTTTCTGTATTTAGTTAGGGACTGACATAATGGACGCTCTCACAGTCTCTAATGTTCAGGAATGTGTACGTGACACATTTGACATATGTTACTATTTCTTTTTCCTTTTCCCTCATGCAGCTTCTTTTTTTTTCTTTTTCCCCACTCCATGTTTTTTGGTGCTTGTATCAGTGCTGAGTCCTGCACTACGATTCCACTTCATGAGAGAGATGATCCAGTATCTTTGCCATTGGCAGCTGCTTTCTAAACACCAATTTAGCATTTGAATTGGTTCAGCTGACTTCCAGTTTTTCTATCTCCTACTTCACTGTATTATCTTTCTATTTTAATGCAAAAAAAAAAAATAAATTATGTTCCATTTAGAAATTGACTGCAGTGAAGAGCTCTCTGTGACAGGGTTTAAACTGATGTGCCAGTCAATATGCGTAAATTAGAGAAGAGACTGGTGTAATCTATAGCATTTGTAAAGGTTTCAAAGATGTACTGTGATCATTAATTAAGACAATAAGGATGTCTCATAAAATTACAGGTGGGGAGACTAATAATTCACTACTGAATGAAGAAAGGCAAGGTCACTTGTGTAATTACCTGTTCTAGCATTTATATTCCATGTATAAAATGCTCCTACTCATACAAAAGTTGAGCTGATGGCTGTGGAAATGTTCAGAACTGGGAAATGCAGATTTCATACCTAAGCTTTGAAGGTATACTGAAAAAAAAAAAAAAAAAAAAGGACATCTTTTTATATCTACTTGTTCTGTTTGATTTTCATAATATGATTTATTATTTCATGCAGTCAAAGTTAACTTATAGCTCGTGCCTGGCACAGATGTTTAAGGAAGAGTGAGTGGAAAAATAGAAGAACAAAAATGAATGCTATAGATGCAGGCTTAGATCAGTATTGCTGTGCTGGGTTTTAACCGTGGATATGCATATTGAAAATAATAGTGCTACCACTGTTCTTTTTCTCCTAATTGTCTGATACAGAATCTGATTCCAACTCCTTTTATGTCTCAAAAACGTAATAAAGATATTGCAAAGCGGTTACTGCAGAAATCAGGAAGGTAGTCAGCTACCTGAAATATCAAAGATATTCAGCAAACATAGCTAGAGGATGGAAGGAAAAAGAGCGGGGGAAAGATAAATTGCAGAGGCCGTAATACCACGCTGAATATGGCAGGACACAGGGTTCTGTTCCTGTGTGTGCTGTTAGGAGGGAGGAGAATGAGGCAGGATGGGTGACCAGGGTTGCCTGTGTGATGGTCTCCCCACTAAGGCTGTGCCTATGCTATGGTGACACTTCAGAAGCCATTGCTTTGATATAGTTGTTTTTGTTTACATAGACTCTGTGGTTTAAGATAAAAGGCCCAACTTGAAATGAAAAATGCCTGAATAAAACCTCTCAGAATTCTGGAAACACTCGAAACTTTTTGAAGTGTACTTGTAGTTCTGAAAATGCACCAGTCGGGCAGGCTGCTGCTGAAGGAGAGGTGTTTGCTAGAGAAGAGAGCTTCTTGTGGGCTGGCTGGTGGGATGGGTGGACAGGCAGGTGCATGGGCTGCCGTGATGCGTAACTGCATTTTTTTCTGATCCAGGAGTAGTGGAGAAAGCGGATCTGGCCTAATCTCTTCTTCAGAGGATGGTGATAAATGAACAGTTTGATTTTTCACAAGTGACTGCCTTTGCCAGTTCGATGCTGCCGATGTAAGGTGTAGTGACCGGGTACAGGCAAAGGTATTGCTTACAGTGCATGTAGAAGAGGCAAACATCTACCCAAAAGTGGAATCCCTCAATCAAGTTCCTCACTCATCCTCTGCCAAGCCTGTGGCACCTCTTTTGAGGAAGCAAAAAATTTCAAGGAACTCAGCTGGAGCTTCCTAACCTCCCTCCTCCTCTGCAGCCGTGGAGGTGTCTCTCCAGGCTGCCAAGAGCCCTGCAGGTTTGCAGCAGCTGGCGGAGTTGCAGAGTGTCTTGCAGCACCTCTGACTCAGAGTTTCATAGAGCTTTGGTGGCTCTGAGGTGTAAAGGATGTGCTAAATCTCCATGCTGGCTGCAGCTGCAGGTGATGGCTGCCCTGGCGCTCTCTGTGGTCGTTGGTTGGTTTGTGTTGCACGGCGTCCCATCGCTACAGAGCAGGTCGCTCCTTCCCAGCTCTTGTGGCAGCATTTGCTTGCTGATGTGATAACCTGCTGAGTGCAAGGTGTGTTTGCTTTCCTTCCCCCCTTTTTTTTTTCTTTTTCATTTGTTTATGTGAATCATTGTTACTATGAATCAGCCCTGCTAAGGAAGTAAAACAAATGTTTATTCACAGTCTCCCCAGGTAGTTGGCAAAATCCTAATCTGCTTTACCAGCGGGCTAATGTAATGTAACAACAAAATGACGTAACCTTCGAAGTTTCCACTGCCCCGTTTTCCTTCATTTTCACCACTTGAGATAGATGCAAGACTATTTTAACATCTGTTTCTCTTGAGGGATATAGCAGTATCTCTACAGAAGGGTGATGGTATCCTCTTTAGGGGACCCTGAGCTGCTCAGCAGAATATCTGTTGCAGGATATAAAAATCTCTTGCAAAACTGATGGACTGCTAAAGGTCCAGAGCTGTAAGACATACTGTATTTTACTGGAGAGATTATGGATCTCTCAGGGCTAAGCCTGCTTCTCTCAGGCTCTCTTCAGACATTTTCATTCTTTTTTTTTTTTT
>VWZK01008578.1:394419-508796 GCA_013396935.1 Baryphthengus martii | reverse complement strand
AAAAACTTTTTTTTTTTTTTTTTTTTTTTCCTGAGGTTCTTAAGTGGATGGCATGACTGGATTTATTTAAAAAGAGGCGAGACAGCAGTGTATTAATGATAGGTAGACAGAAGTGAGTAAACTCACCAGATCAGTTACAACCAGATGGGACAAAAAAAAATAAAAATCATCCAACTAGGGATCAGATAAAGCCGTGTTTACACACATATAACGTCAGCCATGGCACTGAGTCCTTTGTGCCAAACATAGTGGGGCAAATCAGCCAACGTTTTGTCTACGTAAGGATTACTGGCTTGGGAAACAGTTCTTCATTTCCTGGTGATGTATGGCCTCTTTGTGTGCTAACGCAAGGCCTGAGAACTCTGATAGCTGATAACCTCGATCAGACCATACTTTGGGCTGACAACTGGGTAAGGTGACAAGGTGTTGCGTCCACACGAGGTGGTTCAGAGCCTGCCTTGTGATACAGAGCACAGACGCTGTGGCTCCTCCACGGCCTCCACGTCAATCAATCCCCTTGGGCCCTGTGGGGGTTATGCTCTTTGTGAAAGAAAGCATGTGTGGTTTATGCAACTTTAGATGTTGATTCAGGTCTACAGTTGTAGGCAAATCTCTCCTGGGTTTTCCCCTTCCCATTTTGTCCTGGTTTCAGCTGGGACAGGGTACATTTTCTTCCTAATAACTGGTGCAGTGCTGTGTTTTGGATTTAGCATAAGAATAATGTTGATAATACACCAATGTTTTAGGTGTTGCTAAGTAGTGCTTGTCTTAAAATCAGTATATTTTTTAGTTTCCCATGCTCTGCCGGTGAGCAGGTGCACAAGAAGCTGGAAGGGAGCGTGGTCAGAACAGCCATGACCCTCCAGCCAAAGGGATATTCCATACCATAGAACATCACGCTCAGTATACAAACCAGAGGCAGTTGGCTGCTTGGGCATTGGTCAGTGGGTGGTGAGCAATTGCACTGGACATCACTAGATTTTTCTTGGGTTTAATTTCTCTCTTTTTGTTGTATTCCTTTTCATGACAATTATTGTTGTTTTATTAATAATGTTGCTATTATATTTTAGTTTATTTCAGTTATTAGACTGTTCTTATCTCAGCCCACAAGTTTTACTTTTTTCCGATTCTCCTTCCCATCCCACTGGGGGGGGTGGCAATTGAGTGAGCGGCCACGTGGTGCTCAGTTACTGGGGTTAAACCACAACACTTTAAAACAGGAGCCTGGCTTCCTCTGACGCTGGTGCTTTTATTTCCTTATTTACCAACGACATTAGCTGTGGGGGAGTAAATTCTGAGCATTCACCTTAATGTTTCGATCTGAGGTTTAAATCTGGGTTTCAAAGAGCATGGAAATCTCACTGTAAAACCCAGCAGGAGCCAAGAAATTCCATACAAAATAGCATAGGTGTCGAGCTCATGGGTGCTGTCAGTGTCAGCTACAGCCTGTGGATAGAAAAAAAAAGAGAGTCTCACGACCGTGTTTCCTGTTATTTGCAAAGGCAACACCCACTACCTCTGGGGGGTTATATATGGCAGAGACTGCTAGTTTAACTCAGGGTGTGATGATGTTCTCTGTACTGTGGACCATCCTTTCCTGGCCGCAGAAGAGGATGAGCCTCATTGTGCTCCTTTAGTTTTCTTTTTCTTTGCCTGCTGAGACTCAAAACTGACAAAGTGCAGAGTGCTAACTCAGCGTTCGGTGAGTGAGGTGTTACACCACCTTGCATGTCATTAGCTGCAACCTTTTATCAGAGCACCACCTAAAACTTCTGTAGGCTGGTTGCCAGCAGTTAACTGACACAGAAAGTGAGACAGCATATTTTACTGGTGTAAGATACAAAATGGGAGAATAAAACACAAATAAAGGGATTGGACTGCTAAAATTGCAAGGGTAGTGCATTCTTTGTTGTGCATCAGATTGTGCATCTTTCACGAGCATTTCATTGGAGTTTTACAACTGCACAAACACTTATTAACAAGTGTTATGTCGTCAGGAGTAGGTATAGTTTACAACAACGTGGTCAAAATATCAGTAGCAATGGCAAGGAAAAGAATACATTCCACTTGGTTCGGCTAGCAAAACCACTCACTCAACTTTGACACCATCTTTTTGGGTAATACACCAAACGGGGTGGTTTTATTTGATTGTTCATCTTTAATAAGTAGTAAAATGGCTGGCTTGTATTTATGATATATGAGAGTTGTATCAAACCAAGACAATCTGGCTTTGCACATCTTTCCTGTAGACCAGCCTATCACTTTGTGTGTGATCATGGAGTTTCCATCAGAGGAGGCTGTAGGTTCTTTTTAGCTACTGAGTGCTCAGATTCCCATCTCTCTGCATACCCCTTCCTTACACGGTGAGTGTTTTATGTCTGTGCTTATGAGCGTGCTGGTGTCCCAGAAACAGGTCGCTTACAGTGTAGCTTGTACGTTGATATTTGGCTGTGAGTGTGTTGGAATTTTAAATGCAGTGACAGTGATACTTTATTTAAGAAAAGAATATTGTTAACTAACAACCCATAAGGGTTTTCAATCATTTAAATTACAGTACAGCCTGTATCCATGAACTGTAAACTAAGAGGATTTATATAAGATTATAACGGCTCCAGAGGAGCTGTGAAGTGAATAATCTCCATTTTACAAGTTGCACTGCTGTGGTCTATTATGTCGATCCTCATTCACTTGTAACACTTGTTGTTGAACAAGTACTGTTATTTGCATCTTCACCTTGTCACTATTTTGTTCATTGCAAAAAAACAAAACAACCCAAAAAGTATTTACTTTTTTTGAAGTATTATGGAATGAAATGTCCCGTAGAAGAGCAGTTTTGATATCATCATTTGAAAAGATCTAATAGTAATGGAGAGACCTCCTCTATTAATCATGAGAATAGATGGCAAATAGGAGCACTCTAGTCTGTCAAGAGGTTTAACTTCTGTGCAGGGTTATTTTAGAGAAAAGAAGAATTAGATTCATCCTACAGCGAAGGAATGACAGGTGGTTCAATTTTTTTCATATCTATTTATTATAGGGGAAAAAAAACCCCTGCTAAGCAAAACCAGATAAAATAATGGGTTTTCCACAACAAAAAAATAGAGGACAATCAAATCCCTTTTCTTTGGGCAAAACTTCATTAGAGGATGAACGTCTTTTGGGTCTAAGGACAAAATATTCCTATAGATATGAGAAATAAGCTGAATCACTTGAGAATTCTTGCTTGGTGCTTGTGAAGGCCAGGAGGAGAGTCTTTTTCTTAGTTTCAGGCACACCTGGACACAAATAGGTCCCAACTGTAGGCCAGCTGGGCATGGTGTTGACCACTGCCAGTCAGGAAGCTGTCCTAGAGGAACTACCCTGGAGCATAATGAACTATATATATTTTTTTCTTCTCCTAAGAATATAGTTTTTCCCACAGTGGCCCAAATCCTATCATCTGCTTTGTGCTTATTTTGGTTACTGAAAGAAGCGCTACAAGAACTTTTGCTAAACTAACACTTCAACTTGGCCTGTTCTGAAGGCCTGGTATTTTCTCTAGGCTTCCTTTCAGGTGCAGATGTCAGGAAGGCTGGTATTGGACAGTGAATTATGGAGTGCCAGGATGTATGACTTTTTGATGTCACCAGTACATGGGTTTTAGTAGGTGGATTTTGAGTCAGAATAAGAGATGTTGCAGTAAATTGTATATAAACCATCATTATCCTTTAAGATTTTAGTATGGAAGAGAAGTGCATCATTGACAGAGGGTACACTAAACAGTGTGCAATTGCAAAGATCAATCAGCCTTAAAATCCTAACTCTCATTGACCATACAGTCCAAGATCATTGGAAAAAAGATTAATAATAATTCTGGCTATTTCATGTCGCCATCTAAACTGGAAGGAACCTGATTTGCAGAAGCATTTCGCTACTGACTCTCTAAGAGTTATGTTTAAGATTTCTCAACTTGGACACAGAAAAAAGGAAAATCCAGCCTTACTAGAGATTTTGAAAATTTTATATATTTCTTCATGACATCACTTCATAATTTCTTAAAAAATATGTATAAATAGATTTTTTTCCTGTGTATGTGATTGCAGTTCAAGTATTATGAAGTTTTAGCAAGAGAGGATTTCAGCTTACTGATCTTTCCTTTCTCAAAGGACTGAAGGTAATAAAATAGAAAAAGATGATATTCCCATTTGAACTCCATTCAAGCACCTCCAGATACTGCACGCTACAAAGGTGTATTTCAGCTCACACTTTGAGTTTGCTGGATTTCTCTACTGTGTCAGAACTTAGTCATTTCTTACAGAGTTATTTCAGTGTGCTATATGGGCTGTCCCACACCTGTAGCCAGACTGCTGGGCTGTCCTTAGCAAGAGCCTCATTTCCCTGCTTTCCGCAGAGAAAACCATTTATCTGCCAGACAGCCCCCTTCATGGCAGTGTGGTATTGTTAAGACATCTCCTTTTAATTTCATTTAAACTCTTTCAAATCTTTTAACGTGCTAATGCTTTAAGGCACCCACGGTTACCATTTTTTCTCATTTTGAATTCCTTCAGAAGAAGAGCCTTTCTTGGTAAATGATATTTCCGTTTCCACAGTGCTCCTTATTACAAGTAGCTGCTCTTTTCATCACCGAATGGTGCAGTTTTCATTCATGCGGAAATATCAATGGTAACTTACTGCAGCAAATCGATCCTTTGTGATCCTTGGCATTGTGGAAACTTTCCTGCTCAAAATTAAATGTCAAGGAATTTAACAAGTATGAAAAATCTGACTCTTTATGCACACACACAGGCAGAGATACAGGCTCCTCCCTCCATCCCTCTATGCACCTGAGCATTTGTCATCCCTTCTTACCATAAGGAGTCATTAATATGCCATCAGTGATGCTTCCTAAAAAGTTCAGCTGCGGGGCCAAGGGGGTGGCGTCTTCTCCTGTACCCTCCGCCAGACCCGAGTGAGGTGTTTTGTATTCAGGGTGCCTATTCCCAGGCTCTGAACTTGAGCGGCTCATTTTGGGAATGATAGCAGCCTCACCAGCCTGCTCCCTTCCATCACTCAAAGCGTCGCTTTGCCGTTTGCCGTGCCATAAATCAGAAACATATATCCTCAGTATAGACAATAGAAATACATACAGATCAAGGCAGGGCTCTGTTTCCACGCCAATCCTGCCGCCTGAGAATGCTCCTCAGGTGCCTGTGGTGGTAGGGGAAGGGTGCTGCAACAGGCAGCGTGGGTTTTAGTGAGATTCCTTTTCTAACCACTGTAATCGCTTTCCATGGCCACGACATTATTGTTATGTGGTGGTTGCTGACTTAGGTCTTATAGCTATGAGGCCGGATCCACTCATGTCTCACCTCAGGTTCCCTTTTTTATACTGCTAAATATTCCGCTCCCCTCCATTACTGCCTGTGCCAAGTGCTGTCTTTGTGCTTCCTGGGAAAGTGGCCGTGCAGGACGACAGCTCTGCCTGCTTGTAAGTCTGCAGGGAACTTCAGGAGACTTTGTTTTTCCCTCCAAACAAAGCGATTCTGCCTGGGGAAAGTAGACCCTGTTTATAAATCAGATGCTTAGGGAATTAATAATTTCAAATTCCCAGGAGAGCATCCTGCATTAAATAAACCCTCTTTTAATACAGAAGTTGCATCAGACTGGGTTTTTTTTTAATATTTATTTTAAGTCTACCACTGAGGTACGTGACTATACAGAGCGGTTAAGAGGAAGCTAGACCCACGATCCTGTGCTGGGCAAGGCATCCTGGAGGAAATGCTTTGAACTGTGCCTGTGCCCCACTCCCTTTCATTTCCACACATGAGCTTGGTACAGGCAGGTGTTTTGTTTTCACAACCCTGTGTTGGGTTTGTGGTTATGGCTTCCTTGCCTCCGAGCAAGCACTGTGATTTACTATTGCTTCTCACCACAATCTGCACTACTGGCAGTGCTGTAAGCACTTCCAGCAAACAGGCCTCAGAAGAAAATAAAATGCTGGAGCTTGTGAAGGAGCAGAGGTGCTCCCTTCATCTCCTGGTTGAGTGAGAAATAGGCAGTAAAAGTCAAAGCTGAGTTTTTCCATCTCTGGTGGAAAAGGTCACAAACTTCTTAAGAGTACATGAAAGTTTCCCACAAATGAAATAAAGGGAGGTTGTCAATGTTAGGTAGAAGCATGGAAGTCATTTGTCAAATCTAAGAACGACGAGATCTTTGCATTTGAATCCTCTGAATTTAGATGATGCTGTTTTTTAAAAGGCAGCAGATTGGCAGGCATAGTTTTAATTGCAGATCCAACCTAAACTACACACTTATTGCAATACCCTAAGTAAATGAGCATCTTCATTTGAGTATCTTCACTGTCCTTTCATGTTCAGAAATGCTGAATGCAGATCCTTAGCTAGAGATCCTGCTCAGTTCCTGCCCATCTTTCCAGGCACCTGACTTTTCTCCAGTTAAGCCTTCAAGACTCTCAGATAATAAGTGTGCCTGAGTTCCCAGGATAAGCGGAGCTCCGTGCAAGGGTGGATATTACAATGAGGAACAAAAGCCAGCTTAGATGCTTGGAACCTTGGTGAGGCTTGAGGGTTGAATTACAGTGCAATCAGGTCTAATTATTTGTACGTCTCCTGACAACAGTCATAATTGTTGAACAATAAGTTTGCAAATGAGATAGTGTAAAGGTGTTGAATCCTGGCACTTGATGGACATATGGAAATGGTTTATCAAAGAGTTGACTGAGTAGTCACAGAGGATGATTTATATCTTGTTTCAAGTCTGTGTTCCATTTACTTTTTTAAAAGAGATATTTTTTAAAATTAAGCCCCCATTTTGCTTGCATTTCGTGTTATTTCAGCAGCTCTTTGTAGGCCTCTTGTGCCTGCTTTCTGGCTCCTAACAAGGCTCACATGCTTGCAGTACAGGAAACACGAATGGCTAGGCAGAGGCAGTGTGACTAATATTTAGTGTTGTAACCTTGACAGTCCTTTGTGGATTTAGCTGTCATCTTTCATACCTGCTTTGTTGGATTAGTGTTCTTTGGAAATGCCAGGAACACCATCCATTCCATCTGAAAAAATTCAGGATCCTACTTGAACATGGAATGTCTCTCTAGCTGGTAGCCCAAGTCTCAGAGTAATCCATTCTGCTCCTCTGAGAAAGACTTTCCACAAAAGGCATTGGCTTTGACAAGTTAGGACTTGAGCTGTGACATAAATGATTCTGGCACACTGGTGAAGTCTGGCTCGCCAGTCTGAGTTGGTACACGATGTGACCACAGCCAGGTTTAAATCTCTATTAAAATAAAGCAGATCACCTTGCAAGTGTAACAAGTATCCTCAATCTCTCCAGAGCTGTTGACAGATCTGCTTCTGGTTGGTACTTCAGCTGGAGGGTTTGCCTAGAAGGAGATGTTATGGAGAATAGTGTTACCCGGTGCAATCGGTACCTTTCTAGGTCTTAAGTTTTAGCCGAGAGAGTAGTTATGCTAATTCACCTTTTAGGAAAGCCTGCTGGAAAGGATATTGAAAACATTTGAGAAGTTAATAAAATCCACTGCCCTTCCCAGGACACTCATAATGCAGTTTGACCCTTTAAAGTCGGTTGGTCATAGATGACCTCTTTTATGAACTGCAACCAATTATAATCCAAACCAGTGACCGGGAAGAAAGCAAGTAATTAGACCCAGCGGAAGCCTTTTTCTTCTCTTGCTAGGTGATAGAAAACGAGAGGGTTTTTAAATGCAGACCATGGCCTGATTCTTCACTCTCTTCACCCAGTGTGGTGCTGCTGTGTCTCTGCAGATGTCAGAGGTACAGAACCAACGCATGAAAATGGAGAAGGGAGCCCTTTAATGCTCACTCCAGCAGTAACATCAGTGGAGCATGTGGGGGTATAAATGAAAGCACAGCTTAATAGCTAGTCTTTCCTTTGTTTCATTTCTTCCCTGGAAAATCACAATCAAAAGAAGATGAAGAGAAGCTACGTAATTCAGTAGTTTCTGAGTGGCAAGCCCAAACCTAGCATCTCTGATCTGGAACATAAGGCTGGAACATACTGCGAGGCAGCGAAGGGGGAGAAGCAGGGATCTGCTGAGGAGAATGCAACACTCTGCTAAAATAAACAAAATAATAATAGCTTGTTGCTAAAGTGCAGAGACCCGCATTAGCATTTACAAATGTGTAGATTCAGGAGGTGCTGTGATGATTCCCATCCCTTTTGTCTCTCTATTCCTGGCTTTGATTCTGTCCTGGGAGGTGGCCTCCTTTAAAGTTTTACATCCTCCTTTTCTCCTAACAGATGGGTAAGACTGTAATTTTCTCACACGTTGACATAGTGAGAACCGTTTGATCCTTTCAGTGTATCAGGCTGTCTCGTAGGTTGCTTTTCACATGAAAAACATGCATAGGAGATAATTAAGTTTATAGTAAAACTACTGCTTTCTTATTCAGGGTTCAGGATTGCCACAGCTCACAGAATCACCACGGCCGGAGATATAGTTTGGGCTCCGGAACACAGAGCTTAGTAAGCCAAGCCTATACATCCTCTGGTCTTGCACTGAAGTCCTGGGAATATTAAAATACCAGGGTATCATAGGTCTCTTGCTGCTTCCTATATTGTATTTGTTTATTTCTTCACGTGTCAGGTTCTTTGGATAAATTCATACTTGTGACTTCTGCCAAGCCTTGGCCCTATGGACAGTGCAATGAATGATTAGATTTCCTACGAGTGCCAAAACCTGGAAACAGTTCATTTGGAAAATTGCTTAACAGATTGCAAATGGTGAATAAATTATTGCATAAGGGAACTTCTGAAAAAGATCATGAAACTCCTGTGGTGGTAAATTTTCAATTGAAGAAATACAGCACATACAGGGTCCTGCTCGTGAAAACCAAGCAAATGATGGCCTGGAAACCATATGTGAAGGAATTGGGACTAACATGCTCTCCTTTTTTTTTTTTTTTTTTAAATTTTATTTTGTTTTCTTTAAATGTAGCAGAAAGTGTCTTTCATGATTTCCATAGCACAGTAAAGATGTGGTTTCTCTCACCTAACTTTACCAATAATTAGATCTTCTTATTCATCTTTCCCATGGCTGGGTCCCATTGGTGCAACTTTATCCAGAACAGTTGGCTCAATCTGAGTATTTGTAAAACCTGGCTTTGGAAATGAGGCAAGGAAATGATTTTACCATGGCCTCTAAACAACAAAGCATGTGGTGACAATGTGTTTCACACTTGTGAACTCAGCTGACTTGGTGGGGCTTATTTGACGGCACGCTTGTCGTTTCATGGAAAGAACAGCCCACGGTGGTCACAGCTCTAAGCACTCGCTGTTTGCTGTTATAAAAGTTGTCATTAAACTGAGATATGAGCTGTGGACTTCTGGGAGTGTTCCTCAGCTGATTTATTGACATGTTGCTCTTATCCCCAGGTTCTTGCTCTGGCTTTCTTTCTCCTTCTCTTTTTTTTTTTTTTCTTTTTTCTATTTCCCTCCACTCCTCTTACTCAGTCTGCTCTGTGGTTTTTCTCTCACAAATATTCGCAGGAGGTAGTGCAGTCCCAGGGCAGTTTATCAGAATATCTACGATTTTGCAACACCGAAGGTCAAATCCAAAGCCCAGTGGATATCTTGATGAACTGAACCCTGTGCCCTAGCTCTAGGGCCTTTTACACGCTCCATAAGGAGGAAATTTGCTTCTAAGCCACATCCAGCACAGCTTGGCAATGCATTTCAGCCCTGTGTAGCCACAGGATGGACTAGCTGTATTCCTGATGCTGAATTTCTCTGTGATGGTAGATTCCTCAGTGTGACTTTCTCTCTTGGAAGCGCAAGGTGGATGTGCAATTCATGTTAGCTGTTGCGATTCTTCATTACAATTGTTTTGTATACAGGGCAGCAGGAGAAGATTTAGCTTTGAATAGTAGCTAGAGATGGGCAAATCTTTAAACTGTGTGGAGATTCAATTCGATTTTAATCAACATTCAGATGCTTAGAAGACACCCTAGTTGTTGCTCATCTGATTTTATAAAGACTTTTTAATTATATTGTCAATATTTGCCTGATTCGGATTTCCTCAGATATTATTTTTTCTCTTTTTTTGATACTGATTTTCTTCAAAATTCTGGGAGAAGAGATGAATATTGCAAAAGACTTTCCTGGCAGCGGCTTCCCTTTCTACCTGAGGAGCAGCCTGCTAGAATATTGTCTTGGCGGTAATGCAGGAGACTCTTCCAAATCATTGTACAGGTTTGGGGCTAATGTCAACATCTTGAGGTGTGCTCAGAAAAACAGCTGATTTGAAAAGAATTTTTCTTAATTTTGAAGTCTGTTGGGATTTCACTCTGAGATGAAATGCAAGAGGTAAGCACTGCCCTATGGTAACCAGTAGCCACTTCAATGCAAATTCAAGCCCCAATCCCACTTTAAGTAAATAAAATGTTGTAGTCTCCTGTATCTGAGCATATATAGTGCTATGTTTTTTAAGCCATTGGCCATTCTGAGGCATTTACAAGTTAGATGACATTTCTGTTTTGGTTCTGAGATTTTTTTATCCTAAGAAATTTCATACTGGAATGGTCAAGTTTCCCATAAGAAGTTTTAGTCTCAATTGATCAAACTCTTAAAGTGAAATTTTCCTTGAGTTTCCTAACTCCCTCTAGTCCAAAACTCTCGGCTGGCTGTGTGGCAGTCGTGAATTTACATTATGTCAGAAACATGACTTACTGGTGTCCTAACATCCTATGTTATATTTGATTTATGCAGAAGTGAAAAGGTGAAATCTGCATCGATAGAGGCAATTTAATGGAGAATAGAAATTAAGTATGATTTTTTTTTTTCTGATTTGGAGAAAAGATTGAAAAGTCTAGAAGAGCATCTAAAATACAGTAAAATTGGTACAGCAATCCTCCAAGGAAAGGAGGTGATCTTTATCGGTCATGACATTACAATGTTTATTCCAGTAGTATGAATAATAGGACTGTAGATCATAGCAGAGAGTTTGATAGTGGAATCTTGTTGCAAACTGGGAACTCCCTCTTAAGTTGGATGGATAGAAAAGACATAATTAAAAGGTCTCAATTAGTGGTTCGTGCTTTCAGGTGATTCAAGGACCAAGGGTAAATCTGAAGTGAAGTGTTAGTGAGAAATGAACCATACAGCGGTACCTATCCCTGAAAACTTGAAACTGGCCTTTCATTTTTTTTCTAAATCTGTCACGGAAAGCAGTGGCTAATAAGCACACTTGGAGGGGCTGTGCGTGAAGGTACAGGAGCCCTCTGAAGTCCTGCTCCTGCCAGGAGACAAAAGGAGGTGCAACCTGAGCTCTCGCTTCACTCAGAAGACGAGGACTCGGAAGTTTAGAAGTCACAGCATCCCTTTTGCTGCTCCAGGCGTGAGTTCTGATCTGTGGGCATTTAATGAGTAGTGCTTGCTGACTATTCTGGCTTGTTTTGGGGGGTTTATCGTTCTCCTGAGGTTTTGTTGTTGGTGGTATTACTATCCAAGGGCTCTTCGGCGCAGCAAGGCGGGACCTAGCCAAGGTAGTGCTAAGAAAATGGTCATATTTGGAAGCATGATTATTTTTTCCTCTCCTTAGTTTTGAAACTACCATTTTGTTTTAGAGGAAATTAGAATAGGATTTAAATTAGAAGTGAATATAGCAAGCAGGTGTTTGGTAAGAGTTAGACTGGACAAAGTTTGTTAAGTTTAACACTGTGGTTTCAGTCATCGAAATGGTATTTGTGAAAATAGTAAAAATTTGCTATTTTTGGCTGGAAATAGTTTGTTAAGGTTGGAGTAAGTGCTAATTTATCCAATAGCTTGGTGGTTAAAGCAAAAGATAGAAATCTCTGTTCTGAGAGGCTTTGAAACCGTGTATCTCTACCTTGAATCAACTGTTAAGTGGATTGACTTCAACATACACCCAGGTCGGGTAAGAAGCTTACCCAAATCAGTTGCAAAATACCTGGCAAACGACCTACAAAAACATCTTTTGCACAGACATTATCAACACCCAGTTCTGCAGTATTTCTTGAGTCAGTAACTTTGTGGTTTTTCTAGCAATACAGCACTTGTATTCTGGGCTGTTTGCTCTGGTCCTTGCCGTTTCCTTCTCCATCAACAAGCACATGCTACGAGCTGACAGGTTCCCTTCCTTCCAGCTTCTCCACCTGAGACCGTGTGCATGAGGTAGCAGTGGGTTCGTGCAGTGTTACCACGTTTACCCAGACATGGTGCTGCCTTACAGCACGATCCTCTTGCCTACCTGTGTGTCAGGGCTAATGTCAGTATTTGAAATCACGGTTTCTAAGGTGGGCAAGATGTGCAACACTGATACTGTCCCGCTTCATTTCTGTATTTAGTCTTGGTTTGGAGCTTCTACAGGCATACCCATGTCAAGGACTTATTGAGAAATAAGGACTGGTAGTGATTTGGTAGTTAAATTCCGCCCCAGCTGTGTTTCTTTGAGAAAAATACCAGAAAACAGTGGCTCTTCTTTGGGCTTCCTATTGGGCTCAGCTTGAAAGTCAAGATGGGTAGGCAGCTCAAACAGGCCATACTTCTTGTATGGCAAGACTGGGAACCGTAACCTCTTGGCATCTCCAAAGGACTCTTCCCTCCAATGGTTTCTCACCTCTTCATTGTAAACCTATTTGCTTTGGATGGTTTTGTTTAGATGTGTTATTTTTCACTGGTAGATTCTAATGATGACATTTTGGGATCACCAAATGTGCCTTCGCCATCATTAGTGGCTGCTTCTCATGTTGTTTGTTTCATGTTCAGGGGATAGCAACCAGATTGCAAAATAATGAGCTACCTTGTGTATTTCAGAAACATACCGCTCGCAATATGCATTTCAATGATTATCGTCACAGTTGGCTATGTGTTAACAAACGTGGCTTATTTCACTACAATCAGTGCTGGGGAATTGCTGCTTTCAAAAGCTGTAGCAGTGGTAAGTTCCAGAAGAAAAATACAAAGCTATATCCCTGCTGCAGTTGTGCTTGTTGATGTATTCTTATTTCCAGGGGGGGAAAAAGAGTCAGAGGGACACATCCAGTCAGGCTTTCCTGTGGCTCCTTTTTTGACGCCACATATTAGCATCCCGGTGAACTTCATCTGATTTTTGACTGATGAGTGGGATTGCACTTAAGGCCATCAGTAGCATTTGTAATCTATTGTTAGATCATGTTTATTTACCTGATAAAACAAAGTCAATAGGACTTAAATTTTATAGCCAAGTACATGCTTGAAAAATTCTGTGCTAAATTATAGGCTGAGCTCCTGGGAAGCAGGAAACGCAGATATTTGTGGAAGTGGGAGTTCTGAGCTGTTTTTTTTTTTGTAGCAAGAAGCGGCAATGCTGTGTCTGCACAACGTGTGTCCTGAGTACTTAGGAAGGGAGTTGCTGTTAATACTGGAGTTCATTTGGGAAGGAGCTGCAAATTACAACCTGGCTTGGAAATACTGCTTTGATTGTTCTTGCTGAATTGTGGCGATGACGCTGATTTTTATATTTATGGCATCTGACTCCCAATGAGGAAATAAAAAATTCCGTTTACTTTCCGGTAGTGACACTGCCTGTGGATGTTTGAATTGACGTGGCATTTAAAAAAACGACAAAATTCTGTAGCTCACGGGAGAATTGGAAACGAAACATTTTGCAAACCGGAAGAAAATTGAGCATGTCTCCCATGGTGCCCCAAACTCCAATTAAGGCTCTTCTGGTAACCTAGAACAATAAAGTGTGAATGGATGGACTATACCACTGGGGTAGCATCAGCTAAGTAAATGAAGGCTGTAATAAAAAAAATACTAGGTATGCAGATCAGACCTTGATCTGTTCAGACTGGGCCTTCTTTTTCGGAGTCATAATGATCTAAGCGATCTTCCACATGATGTCAGCAATAAGGGTGGGAGACCACATCTGCTGTAGCCTTGGTGTCACAACATAAGAGGTACCAGCACAACTTTCAGTGAGGGATGCAGAAAAGGGGTATAAATACAAATTACCATACCTATTAACAGTTTGTAGTAGAGCAAAACTACCTTCCTGCTTTATGAAAAATCATTGTGTGTATCTCTCTCCTCTAACAGACCTTTGCTGAACGACTAATGGGAAACTTTTCTTTAGCCGTACCAGTATTTGTTGCTCTGTCCTGCTTCGGATCTATGAATGGTGGCATTTTTGCAGTCTCCAGGTAAGCATTGCTAATATTATTGGGAGTGAAAGGCATGGGATATACGCTGAAAATAAGGAAACAAGGGAAAGGAAAATGTAGGATTCGTTCCCTTAGCAGGAAATGAAAAATGACTATAATGTTTACCAGATGTGGGGCTTTTTCTCACTTTGTTCCTGTTGAGTTTACTATCTTATTGTTAAAACTCTTCGAATGGTTTGGAAATGGATCCCTTTGAGCATAGCACTTAATGGCTGCTTTGTTTCGTATGAAGGAGAGAAGTTGGAGGGAAAATATGAACTAATTCCAAACACTGATCATAGTGTCAGGTAAGAAGGGGACACCTTCAGAGATGACTTTGATTTCTGCATATGATCTTCTCCCCCTAGTCTTTTCATTCAGAGTACCTCAAACAAGCCTAAGAAGTGCCGCTGTGCTCTGTGACTTTCATGAGCCGCTTTGCCTAGTCCCAGTAATGAGCACATTTAAAGTCTGTCCACATTTATTTCCCACCAGGATGTTCTTCGTTGCATCCCGCGAGGGTCACCTTCCGGAAATTCTCTCCATGATTCATGTCCGCAAGCACACTCCTCTGCCAGCTGTCATTGTTTTGGTAAATCATACAAACAAATGTTCCTGCACAAGAATTCATATTACAGGCTTGCTCTGGAGGATTCGAACAGAATTTGGGCACTGCTTGAGTCTTGTTTATTAATGTGTATGTGGGCTTTGGGCAGGGCAGAGGACAGTAAGGAGAGGAAAGAGATTTGGGAGTTGTTCTTATTCTATCACCTCCTCGCTATCTTGTCGGTAGCACTTGGCTGCCTATTGCTGCAACCTAATTCATGTCTTATTGCCCTTTATTTCTAAGGACTTGCTAGTGATGAGCTAGTTCCCTTTCAGGGAAACAAGTTCCAGTTAAACAAACAAACAAAAAAAAGGATTCATTTAGCTGAAAGTGCAGCTAAACACCAGCATCTGGGAGCACCCTAAAGGCTCATTATACCACCTTATAGTGAAAAATGCAAACAATTATGCACAAAGATAATGGAAGGGGAACCCCCAGAAGTGCAGTGTAGCGGTGATTAAAAAATGAGAGAACGTGTGCTTGGGCAATAGTCTGTGAAGTGTCTAAGGAAAAACACCAGTATTATAGTGGAACTCCTATTACTGAATTCTAAAACAGCAGCAGAGCTAAATGCTGGCCATGTGTTTGCATTGCAGACTAATTCGTATGGTAAAAAGTTAGGACAAAATGTCAATACACCGACCTCAAGCCTCAGTCTGCATATTGCCAGGAAGATGTTTCACTTAACTTGAAGTCTTCATAACTGTGGGTGTTCAGGCCCTCTTTTGGGATCAGCGACTGTACTGTATTTGGACAGACTTCTGGTAGCCACAGCAGAAGACACGTGTGCATGAGTCTACGCAAGTAAGGTCAGGTGCTTGTACTGGAATTTAGATCAGTTTTTGCTGTAGATGTCTATAAGCTCACTCTTGAAGTGCCAGCTGAAGCGTTGACTTTTATATGTGCACATACAACCATAGGCTGCCAGATTTTGAAGATCAAGCAATGGGATTGTGGTCAAAAGTTTTACTAGAAGTCATTTCACATAAGCACCTACTTTGCATTTTATTTCTTTGGGGTGAAGTAGTCACACTTTTGGGGTAAATTGCACTGACTGTTTTCTGTGGAATGAAATGCACAGAATATATTAATATATTAGTTTTTCCTGAAAGACGTTTTCTGCTGTTACATCTGGTCCTGTTACACCAGTGTATTGACTTCCTTTGAAAGCAGCAAATTCTCATATGAAGATGGCTTTCCTTTAGAGACTGTAATTTTTTTTTTTTTAATCTTATTGCAACTAGGGTAATTGCAGGATATAGTCTGCATCAATAGTCTGCAGTTTAGCATTTTCCTATTTTATTTTTCCTACCAAGGTCTATACACTTAAGAAGAAACTGAGAAAATGAGCATGTTCAGTGTTTGAACTTCATTAGATAAAAGAACAACTTAGGTATTAAGAAATCTGTTTATGTATGTACGTTCTGGTGTTTGACAGGTGTCTGTGTAGCAACTCCAAGAAATCATGCAATCTGATTGTAACCTTCTTCAGTTTGTTTTCCTTGATAACCCTCCTTCAGTGTCCATGCCCCTTTCTTGCATTATCATGCATATAACTGAGGTTTTAAACTAGGGGCTGGGTCTGTATAGAAGAAATCTTGACCAATATAATTGAGCGGTAAAATTTCCTTTGACCTTTACAAAGAAGTTGTTTGTTTAATATCTGTGTGTAAAGAACCATGCACTTTGTAAGTCATTAGAGATCGGAAGCCAGAGACCCATATATGAAATATTGATCGTTCTGGTTCAAATCCATGCTGTCTTCACTGCTTTAAAAACAAAAGAAAAGAGAGAGAGGCTGTGAGTCTAGATAACTAAGACAAGTTAGTCTTCTTTACACAAAGATTTAGCCCGGTGTTTTATTGCATCTGCAGTTGATTTGACCTGTTGCCTTGCTATAAACCTAGAGAGGCTGTTGCTGCTGGGATCTTCTCTCTTGCTGAGCAAAAAGGGCTACAATGAAGTTGACTCATTCCTTTATTCCCAAATGCAAGGACTGTGCCGTTATGGGCCCAGGATGTCCCATCTGAGAAGTACGGGCTACCCTGCAGAGCTCATCCAAGCTACAAATATTCTACTTTTGTCCAGTGATTGCCCTGAAATAGATCTCCATAGCCTACACTAACGGTGTAAGCCAAGGCACAACACTCTAGTTTATATGTGAGCTTTTGCCTGCCTCACAGAAGCCTTGTAGCTCAGAACAGCTTTTTAATGAGGAAGAGTATTCATGTTGGTGTCCCTGCTCCTTCTTGCTGGTCAGTAGCCACCTGAGTGACAACTAAATGCTTCTCTCTGCTGACAAAAGATTGCATTTCCAGTACGCAATGAGGCTACACCCTGCAAGGCTGAAGGGCATACTGCAAGTACAAGCTGGTGGCAACCTGGTGAGCCCAGCTGGCATCCCACGGTGTGTAGCTACCCTTGACGATGCCCTCTTTGATGACATCCCCTGTTGCAGCCTGGGGGGCCTCAAGACTTTTTCCTTCCATACAACACCTCTGCTTTCACATGACCAGATGTGACCAAAATCTGACTGCTCTTATCCTTTGCATAGATGATGAGTGAGTAAAACTGCAGTGGGCTAATATATTTGTCAACTCCCACAAGAATGGTGCCCAAGGGCACTCAGGTGGTTTGGTGATGCAGTGGGATGCGCATCTGTGTATTTGTCTGGGTCACAGGGGACAGATGTGTATTGATCACGTGTGGCCACCTGTGAGAGATATATAGATAGAGAGAGAGAGATCGAATGTGATCTCAGAGGACAGCGAAGTATCAATCACACACCTGACTGTGTGACAAAGACAGGCCTGAAGTCTGAGGCCCTCAGATATCTCTGCGAAAGGCTGTGCTGCTTGTCCCTGCGGAAAAAAATTGACATCGCTGCTGTAAAATAACAGAGATCAATCCCCTAAAAACCCCTCTTATGCTCTGAATTTCTTTTGCAGCATCCTCTCACAATGATAATGTTATTCAACGGAGATCTCTACAGCCTCCTGAATTTCCTCAGTTTTGCCAGGTGGCTTTTTATTGGACTAGTAGTTGCCGGGTTGATTTATCTCAGATATAAACGTCCTGATATGCCTCGTCCTTTCAAGGTAACCTCCGCTCTGTGCCGTTTTGCATGAATCCTTCTCTCTCCTATATGTCGTGTAGTCAGACAATAAAGGAGCATTTTCTAATGTAGAAAGCTAACCTGTTTTATGAGAAAAACAGAGTTAATAGAAAACAGTGTTTTGCACGGAAAGGTGTCCAAGTGCTTTCCTGCAAGCTCCCCAGCGCTATCCCAGCTGCATTTCCCCCTGAAAGAGGATTATTGCCTATTCCCTGGTGCTTGGGGGGCAGTGACTAAAGCTGCTGTGCCAAAGTGAAGGTGTTTGCTCAGTTTTTGCCTCTCTGTCACAGTGAGGCAGAGTGATTGATGCAAGCTGTGTGAAAATACCTCTAGTCCTGTGTAGTCACACAGGGTTCATGCTACAAATATCGGGGTTACGTATGCCAACCTGATTTTCAGCCAGACCTCTATTTAATGCCACCTCTGATAAAGGCCTCAATAATTTTGCCATCAGAACTCATGTCAAGCATAAGCATTAATATTAAACATTTAGTTCATTGCCTATCCGATACAGAATATGCTAATCTGATGTACAAATAAGTTGTTAGTGCTATTATTGTGGTATTTGAGACTTGCAATGGATTTGCAGACACAACTATCATGAACCCTGAAAGAAAATGCTAATGGTCTGGCCAATTGAACAGTAGCTGTTTTGGCCTTGACTCTGCCGTTCTTCTTGCTTATTTTAACTAACATCGTACAAAGTACGTTGTCCCATTGTGTATCCAGAAAGATAACATCCATTATGCAAAAAATGGAGGAATCTATCTCTATTTACGTATTGTCAAAAAGCCTGTTTAATGAAGAACTAAAACCGTGCACTGCTTCATTCTTGTACGTGTATCTGTAAATAAGGTCGTCAGCAGCACAACCTATTTTGCTTTGATTAAAAATAAAAATGCTTTGACAGTGCACGAAAGAGGAGCAGTAATGCTTCAAGGCATGAAAGAAAGAGAATAATCTCTAAGGAATTCTCCAGTTCTCCATTACACCAAACATCTCACAAGCCATGCCTGTAGGCGTTTCCTTCAGAGAGGTGCTAACATAGCGATCGTAGCGGTGTTCTTGAAAATTGAGAGAATTGGTTTGATATTGCTATTTTTTTGCACTTTCAACGGTGACACTGATAATGCTATCAGTCATACAGTCAGAAAGTGCTTTTTCAGTAGTTATCAGTTGCATAATGCTATCAAATATCTTTATCACTAGTCAAATTGGTGTTTAATTTGCTCTCTTCCTGCTAGATTTTGATTTTTACCTTAGGAAGAAAATCGATACATTCTTAATAGTTTTAAAAGGTGACTTGAACTCCTGGTTGTGCTTTAAAATGTTTTCTAATAGGTAATTATCAAAGAGGAAATCTTTACTGTGGTTAGAACTGCTTACTTATTTACTGGGGGATTAGAGAAAGGACTTTCACAATGTAACTTATTTACAGCCCTTACATTTTAAAGGACGTAAAATCCTGTAGCATTTTAGTGTGTAATTAAAATACTTCTACGGTACTTTCTCTGCATACCTTGGTTTCTGCAGTCCCTGACATTTTGCGCCTGTGTCCTAGGTACCCATATTTTTCCAGAACTATCCTGTACTGCTGGGTTTTATCCCATTTACATTTCATGAAACATTAAATGCCATAGTCCTTCAAGAACAAGGTCAGTGTAAAGTAATGGCTCTCTGTGTGGTTGTGTTTCAGGTGCCTCTGTTTATTCCAGCATTGTTTTCCTTCACCTGCCTCTTCATGGTTGCACTGTCACTTTACTCTGATCCAGTGAACACAGGGATTGGATTTGCAATAACCCTGACTGGAGTTCCTGCCTACTACCTCTTTATTGTATGGGACAAGAAGCCAAAGTGGTTCAGAAAGCTCCTAGGTAAGTATTGATGGGACTCCTCTCCGTCATGCTGACTCCGGGAATTTCTTAGGGCTCCTGGCGTTGTGAAATCCTTCCTATCGATCTTCTCAGCTGCTCTGAGCTGAGATGATGATGCAAGTTTCTTTTGGCATGTGCCAGTTACAATCAACATCTGCTAACTAACGAGATACATTCACAGAAAGCCCATTCTTCAGTTAGTGATTGACTTTATTGACTGGATGTCTGTCCCTTTTCCCCCTCCCCTCCTCCTTTTAAGTCACCCATCTCCTTCTCCCTGTCCTTTGGCCTGCACTAATAGAGATAGTATTACACTCCTAGGAGAATTGGTTTGGAAAATTGAACATCATAAATGTGGTGACAGGATGGGCTTGGGGCTCCCTGCTGAGACCACGTGTCTGTGGTCACTGAGTATGCGGAACGAGGCAGGGTCGGGCATACTTGCTACAGGGATACTGTTCTTGCAGTGGCTCCCAACAAAATGATAACAAAATATATCGTGCCTGATACTTCTCTGTGGAAATTGCTTCTGTCCTCCATGAGAAACAACTTCTGTGTGACTTGGCTGTAGTATTTCACACCTGAAGTACACTAAGAATCATTTTTAGACCATTTCTGAAAGTTTTTCAAAGCAATTGTGGGAGTTCTGATGTGTTGGACAAGGGTTATTTGGAGTATTTAGATTAGAAAGAAGTCAGTATCATTTATTACAGCTCCGTAGTTTTCTCAGCTTGATAGGTTTCCAAAATGAAGGTAATTTTCAAAACATGAAACAAGAATACAGACAAAATATTTGAGGAGTGATGGATCATTTATTAAACAAAACTGAAAGAAAAATCTCTTCTGCTGCAAAAGAAAAAACTCAACTCATGAGAGTTTTCAACTAAAAATAGTTTATTTGTGTATGTGCTGTATCAAAAATGTGTATTGTCTTCTGTGCTTTAGTCTTAAGAGTTGATACAAAATTAACCGCTCACAATAAAAGAATGGTTTGCCTTATACGTATGTTGTTGTATTATAACAACATGTTATATTATATGTATTTTTTCTATAAAAATACAGGTTATATTGTTATATCCTGTCTGTTGTAGGACCTATGAATTTCCCTCTCAGTTTGTCCTGGAAAGTCCGTGGGCAATAGGGCAGAAAGTGTTTACAGGAAAAAAAAGCCGTTAGTTTAAGGCTAGCACAATCTAGGCTTCTTGATTTTGTTATCCATAAAGTCATAAATAACTTGCAATGTTCTGGAAATGGGTAGAAAGCTCCAGTGCAAATGAAAGCAGTTGCATGCAAAAGGATGTTCTATTAAATAGTTAGGGTTTTGTCTATTTAAAATTTTTCAGCCTTGACTTGTATGGACTAGGAAATCTTCTCTTATCAAACTCAGGAGATTTTTGGCATTTTCTGTGAAGTCTCAGAGATTTTGGAATAGAGTTACTTGAATCTCTGGCCACAGGATGCCAGTGTTGGACTACATTACTTGGGCGAGAGAAAAAAATATTCTCTTTAAGGTAGACTGGGTAGATGTGAAGCTTTTCCTGCCAGCTGTGACAATGAAGGTGAATCTTTTAGCTTTTCAGATAACACAAAATCTTCCTGCTAGAAAGAAGGCCTGTCACCTGTGTAGTGCCTATGGATGGACACTGGCTCAGAGGGGAAAGCAGCGGATGCCAGTCAATAAGTGAAACAGCTTGTTTGTTATTCAATTATCATTCCCAAAACAATAACAGTAATGAAGGAAAACTGGTGCAGGCAGTTGTGGGGTGGAGCAGAGTGGAGATTTACTTGTTAAATGAAATTTTTTTATTTTTATTTTTTTTCCCCATAGAAGAAGCAATAAACCTTCTGTGTGGAGTCATTAAGCAGGCATTATTTTGTGAGTGTTAAAAGGGAGCTCCATTGTACAGCCCGAGAGCATTTTTCCAAGATACTGAATGAGGATAAATTCACTTAAGGTACCTCTGTGAGATATAGAAAGGAAAAGTCATTGGGCAGCTGCAAGCTTGATATTCTAACCTTGAAACAATACGCGTTAGGTGTATGTAGCCATGAAAGAGTCATTCCAGACATGAGGTAAAGGACAACGTGAAAAAACGAGGTTGTCATTTAGGAGGTAGATTTTTTGCCAGATTAACTGGGCAACTTTCTGTGAGAAGGTAACTGATCTTTCTAGACAAAGGAGACTGTGATAGATCCAATCTACTTAGACTTCAACAAAGTATTTTGTGTAGTACCACAGGGGCAGTCAAAGCCTGTTAGGCTGAACACAGCACCTTGCTAACCAGATTATTCCCAAGCTGTGCAGCTCAGCGCAGGAGCGGGGTGCTGTGGGGCTCCCTTTACCCCTTTGCAAAGTCACCTTGTTGGGGAACTTGAGTTGTTCAGCTCTGCCCAGAGGTGCTTTGGAGATGAGAGGTGATTGCTGCTCATAAAACCCAGGTGGAACATGTGCTGTTTAAGTGAAGGACAGCACCGGTGCAAAAAACACCTGGGTACAGAGCAGCCCCACAAAAGATTAGACTGGATCTTCAGTATAGGTTTTGTAAGGATCAGAGGAGAGAGAGGTTGAACAGCCAAAATGAGCAGGGGGATAAACGACCCATCCTGAAGTCCAGTGCATTTGTGAAAGGGGTTTCAGGCCGGTTACAGCCCTCGAATGGATCACCCAAGAAATCCTTGTTCTGTACATTTTGACTGCCCCTAATGGCATTTACATTGCTTATTCTCCTTATCAAATTACTGCGTGGAACAAAAGGTAACTTCACAGTGTGTGGGGTTAATAGGGTCTGGGTGGTATTTTGCAGTGAGAATAACATTTTGTTCTCTCCCAAAGAAACTTTGCTGTAGTGCCAGATGTGCTGGGACAAATCATTTTCAGCTAGTACAGGCTTCATTTGACCTCCACTTTCTTGCTTCCTGTAGAACTAATGTGAAAATGAAAAAAGTCAAGCCTAGCAAATCCTACGAAGCAGATCAATGTGTAAAAGGGAGCTGCACCAGCATGAGAACGCTTTTATTTGGACTTCCTCAGTTCAACCTTAGACTCATATTTAAAACATCTATTTCTTTACAGAGGATTGAATTGCAAGGAGCTTAAAAGTTGAATCCTGCTCTCTTCATAGCCTGAGCCCATGCTGGAAAAGAGATCTGTTTGTGTACCAAAATGTCTCTTTCAGGGTTGTTTACAAACACCAGAGAATGACACTTGCTCACTTAGGAAGGACATAGTGTTACATGCTCAGTTTGTTTCTGTTTATCAAGTTTTTGTGATTTTTGAGATCTGCAGAAAGTCATTTCAGCATTTTGTGGTCACAGATTTCATGTCCAGTCTTATACATAAGCAGTAAATTGCTGCTTTATGTATATAAAGCTTTATGTGGTACTTATGTAGATACCAGGTCTGGGTTTTGTTGTCCCCTGGCACCTGCTTACAGTGAAAGGTAGAATTAGGGTTTAAAGTGGGGAGGGAGTCATTTTTACTGTCATGGTATGTTGAGATGGCTTGTTACAAGTATGAAGCTAGTCTTGCAAATCCAAGTACTGCTCAAAGCAGATGATACAGAGATACTGGTTGGAGACAGATTGGAACATTTTTTCAGTTCTTTTTTGTTTGTTTGTTTGTTTTTTTAAATCCATATACTGTATTATCTTGTGTATATTGCAACCAAAAAAACAACAAGCAAGCACCCTAGTCCCCCTGATTTGTCTGCCTGCTCCTCTGTGGCAGCATCCCAGCACAGAGCAAAACTACCACATGGAAATGGAAGAGTGGCAGCAGCTGCCTCCCACCACAGCGAGGGCAAGGTCTTGCTGCAGGTGGCTCTGTCCAGTTTGTCTAACAGGATATTAAAATCACAGCCAGCTCTCAAGATGCCCAGGCTTCCCCTCTGTGGCCGTGCCCTTTTCCAAGAGCTGTTGCACCATAGCTCAGCTTGACAGAAAGTCTATTTCTTCTTCCTTCGCTCAGCCTCAAACCTGGAAGGGGTGGGATGGCAGGGCAAGGCTCTGCTGGCTTCCTGCTGCTGCCTTTCCTCCTGCCTTTCACCCCAGCCATGCTCAGCCCAGCTCTGAAGTCCCTGCTGTGGGTAAGGGAGGGAGGCGGGAGGAAAATGCAGTCCCTGTTGACTCCCAGCCTCTCTGACCCCATCAATTTATAGTCTAAGGGCAACCTGGCTCTGCACTGAACTGGTGACCTCCAGAGAGAAGAGCAAAAGATGGTAGAGTCTGCCTTAGACAGGAGAGCAGGAAAGCAGTTTCGGTTCATATCTTCTGAGAATCGCACTGTTTTAGCCTCCTTGCTTTTAACACTGGTGTAAATGCCGACATGTCAAATGGGACAAGGAAAACCAGAACTTTCTTTTACAGCAGTTCCTGCCTAACAAGCAAAAAGAGTGGTAAGAGAGTGCTCTTTTACTACTCGGTATGTAAATTAACTGTGCCATTTATGAATCAGTACCCTAAAAAGAAAACCATCAAAAATACCAGAAGGAAATTAGTGTGTAGAGTGACAAAATGACAGCGTGGATTTGCTGTGGATGCCTGACTTTCCTAGACCTGTGCAGCTTTGTAACTGTTGTTTCCTTTTATTTATTTATCTATTAAGATCTTGGCACAGCTGAATTAACTTGTTTTAACTCTTTCAGACTTTTATTTCAACATTGCAGGTTTGTTAAATCTAAGCAGTTGTGCAAAGTAGCCATGCTTTAAGACAGCCTTTAAATGCATGCAGACCACATGTGTGCTTTTATCTTTGCAGATAGGGTGACTTTAACACTGCAAATCCTCTTGGAAGTCGTCCCACCAGAGGAAGAACAGAAATCGTGATCTTCGTGTGCAGCTTCTGGCTTGGTGATTCATTTCAACCTGAGGAAGAGGGTAGAGAGATTTCTCCTCCTACCTAATGTTCTGCAGTCTGGAGGAACAAATCACAGCTGAGATGGATACCGAGCGAGTCAGTTACCAGAACTGTGTTTTACGATGTTGCAACTTTTTTGTTAATGTGGATGGTTTATATATAGAAAGCAAGAACTCATGTGATGAGGGAACTCATCTCCTCACTATTTCTTTTGTTAGTGTCGTATTTTAACAAACCGCAGGTTCTTCAGACTAGAATTTTGGTTGCATTGTCACTGAAAAAAGGTTTAAGCAGTGTGTAAGTAACAGGTGTACTGTGAAGAATGTGTCCTGCTTGGGATCCACGAAGAACCCAACTCTCATCAGTGAAAGGGCAAGATAAAGCTCTGCTGCGTTTCACTTGCTAACATTCTTCCCATGGCTTCGTTTGGCAGCCTAATTTGACTTCTTCTGGCTCTCTGGAAGCACCAGCACGCTGAGGCAGAAGCACCAGCAGGCTGAGGCAAAAGCACAGAAGTTTCCACACCTTCATGTGTTCAACTTCAAGGTTTCTTCATTCCAGAGTTGTACTATAGCCAACAGGAACATTTTCTGAGAATTAATATTTCTGCCAGTAGGGCAGGAAGATTTTTAACCTGGGGGCAGTAATTTCATACGTGTTAAAGTTTCTACCAGTCTGGAAATGATTGCTGGGTTCACAGATGTTTCTTTGTGTACATATGTGTAGGAAATACAGAAACTGAGTAATCTCACTCGAATGAGTCAAAACATTTGAATGTGATCTCTGTTGCTGTATGAACGTTTTCTATTTGGAAGCACGTGAACCTGCAGTTTTCAGCCAGGCAAACCTGATTTTACAGTCTTTTATCATTGTTAGTGGGCCGAAAGTAGTAGTAGTCACTGGTGGCAATACTGTATAGATGTGGTAATAAATGCAATACCTTTCTATGAATCAGGTATAAGGCAAGCTACAACAGATTTGTTGGTTTGAGTAGGATATGCACCTAATCTGTGGGCTTTTCATTCAAGCACACCCCAACTAACCTGTCTGTGAAAGACCAAGGAAAAGGTGCTCTGCCAATGTCTTCTTCCTGAGTTTATCTCAGCAGAAACAGAGAAAAGCCATTAAAACTGATAAAAATCAAACAAAAATAATCTTTAGAATGATGTTGAACTGACACTTGGCTCAAATATGAGCTGAAGTTTCACCCCCCTTTTTTTAAGATGGTTGTATATAATTTTTTCAATACTCAGAAATTCAGTTTTATACTGTTAGTCAAAGACTACTCAACCTTAAGATTAAGGTTTGTTATCACTCTGTTAAGAATATAATGCTTAAATATTGAATGCACTACTTTTTGAGCTGTTTGCTATCAGCAAGTCATATGTTTCATGAAAACTTTTATGGAACTGAACAACATTAAACTTCCTAAATTGGGAGAAAAGCACAACTAATAGCCAGACCACTACAGTAAAGGGAGACTGTGTATTGTATGTGTTGTGTATATATCCAAAATATCTGCCGTTTTAAGGGTGTACAGTAAAATATCTAGAATTTATACTTATTTCTTTCTTGTATTTCTATGGTGGAATTTCACAGAAGTAGGGAAATGGGAGTAACTATGTAGAAGAACAGTAACTTAAGACACAGAAAACATTTTGCAAGCAATTTTTTCTTCAAGTGTTTTCTGTTTACATTAACTTAAAGTGTTATTTGAAACTCTTTTAGGCAAATATTTTGAGAGAGATTTTTACGTTGACAATGGGTGTGTTTAATTAGTGTTTACATTTGGATCAGAATTCTGCTTTTGAGGGCATCTCCTGCTATCCCAGTTCACCGAGGTTTGGCCAGTGTCATCGTGGAGCATTTTCAGAACGCGTAAGCTGCTGGATGCCCTTCACCTACCACACTCCTCCGTTAATGGATGCTGCGTGCGTGGGATCCCACCATAACGAGTCCAAAGCAAAAACTCCTGAACAATGATAGTGTGGGTGCCAGGTTTTCAGCACCATCTCTTTCCATGTATTCACTCCTGTCGTGCCACATTACTTGAAAGTTTAAATGTAGGCAGTGTTAACTTCTAGAAATTAATGGGCTCTGTAAATATAACTGAATGTTGTTTTATTCTCCTGTCATAGACATTAAAGTTTAGAAATATTTCTGAAGCCTGATTCAATGACCATGTTTTAGTAGACATTTAAGGGGTTAATTTGTCCCAAGATAATTTCTTTGACTCATTGATTGTGAAGTTGTATATTTTAGAAACAAAAAAAATCCTGCAAAATGAAAAACTTTTTTAAATTTTTTTTTTTTGAAAATGCACAGGGATTCTGATTTCAGGTTTAGTTTCTTTGACTCATACAATCACAATACAACATATTGTAATTAAGAACTTTTATTACACTTGGAAGTGACTCATATCCTCACAAATGGAGGAAAAACAGGTTATGAAATTTCTTTTCAAGTATTGAAGTGTTTTTGTAAGACACTTAAAAAAATATTGTCTTCAGAGTCATAAAGGAAATTCTTCTAGAATAAAGGATAAACTTATATATAAATTTTTCTTATTAGCGCCTGAGGGAGTCAGGCCAATGAGACTGCTTCTGTGGAGAACGCTAGTGATCCTTAATTTTATACTTGTTTTTTTTTTTGTTTGGTTTGTTGTTTTTTTTTCCTTGCCCTTTGCAACTTTTTATCAACTGGACTCTGTCAAAACAATATTTTCTTTTTGTTTAGACGAGTGCTGCTGTTTTACTGCTTTGAATTTGTTGCTCTTCTGGGATATAAGCAGAAGTGTCACCAAAGGCAATATTTTATGTGAGTAGAAAATACTGATGAGGTTTAGTACAACGCCACTTAGAGAAACAGTTCAGCATCTGAAGTCTCTGAAGATGCTGATGTATCTTTGCACCCCCGAATGTGGATTGCTCTGTGGCCTAAGGCATAATTTTATCAGAGGGTCACATTTTGATTTCTGAAGTCTACTCCCAGCTCTGCATGGGCACGATGTGACCGACCTTTCCTCTGGCACCACGTCCTGCAGGTCTGTCCCTGCCGTGCCCTCCCAGCCGTGGAGTCTGCTGTGACTTTCAAGGGGCTATCAGAGGGAAACCAGCAACACATCAGCAACACATTCCTTGTATGGACCTAGAGTTTTTCACAATTGGTTTCTGCTGCCCCAGATAATCTCCTTTACACACAGGAATAAAGGCAGGTGAGAAAGAAACTCATTTTAAAATGAGGTACCTGTGGTCTGATAAAATCTGAATTGTGTATGTTACGTGAAATACTTCCAGATCTACCCTATAGATCTTTTCCTAGGTATTGTGACCATTTTTGCATCATTGTACATGGACATTTTTTGGTATAGGACAAAACACACTGAGGACTTTGACATGACTGGCAGCTGAAAAGTTTTAGGGGAGCTTTTTGTCACGATGGCGTGGGGTTTGAAAGCAGTAGTGACGACAGGCAGCTCCTTCCCAGGGACACCACGGCCTCAGAATGTGGCTGAGGAGCAAAGATGCTTCAACGTGATGCCTGTCCCCAGCTCCTTGCCCTGTCAGTCAGCTCCCAGGCTGCAGCAGTTTGCCGTGTAGTGTTTTAAGTTAACCAGCATTGATTTTGGTCTGCCTTAAAATACTGCGCCATCAATCACGATGTTTTAGGAGGTGTCTCTGGAGCCTGTCCACAGTGGAGAGCGGCAGGTAGCTCAGAGCTGCAGCTTCAGCAGCTAAACAGCTAATGTCTTGTAGGAGTGTGTATATATGTGTTTGTATATGTTGCCATAATGTGTATTCAAGTTGTATTTTTCTGAGAAAAGCCCTTCAGAATGAAGCAACTGTCATAACTTTTATGCCACATTTTAAAATTGTTGATACATTTTTCCCTTTATACAAATATCGTTGCTTTATTTTACTCTCACTTTTGCATTTCAAAAGTTGTCTTTTAATGCTTGTGTACAGCAGCAAAGGCATTTAATCTGATTTGATATAAATATGCATCTGATTGACATCACAAACTAAGGGCCAAGCTGGCTTGGAGAAAGACAAGCATGAGAAAGCTTAGCTGCCCCAGGATGTGATGCGTCCCGTGCTAAGACAGGTATTTAAGGTAGCCGAGATGAACTGGTTTCTGGAATTCCTCCTAGCTCTGTTTTTCTTGAAGGAGGAGATGAGATGACTAGCGTAGGCATGTTTAACGTGTTAGATAGCTGAGCAGGAGTGACACGAACCCAAAGTTGCTGTAGCCAGTGTACTAAAATTACTAAAAGCCCTTATGTTGTAAAGTGATTGATACTGAGGATCACATTTACCCTCTAAGAATTACTTATTTTCAATTCATTTTGACTGGAACACACTACCTTTTCCAGATTTTCCAATTTGAATGAAAACCAAGCCAAAACAGTTTGCTTGCAAGAAGTTCATCTGCCTTTAACTATCTATGTATAAATATAACTCTTTGGCTGAGTGTGTATGCTCCTGCTTTTCGATTTTCAAAGGAAAAGCCACTTTCAATTAAGAATATTTTCCAATCATTATTCCATAGAAAAAGAAAAAAGTTACCTATATCCACAAAATAGGCAGCTAATTGTGCTGATGCAACAAGATGAAAAAGACTTTCCGTAACGTTCAGTACCTCCAGAAGTTTTGGTTCAAGCATTAGACATATATCAGGATCCAGACAGATTTTAATCAGTACAAGTCTTAGACAAATGGGTGTTCATCTTTCTTCAGGAGGAGGTAGATACTTCACTTTTCCAACATATACCTATCAAACGTTGTGTTTGATGACCAGCAGAGCACAGATGGCTCATATAGCAGAGCCTGTAGCAGGGGGACACACTGAAATCCAGTGCAAAAAGTGTATTTGTGTCTGGGAAGGATGCAAATGACAAAATCCAGCATTACGAATCCAGGAAGCGGTCAGGGGGAACGTGCAGGACTTGTATTCTTAAACTCACACTCTCTCTATATAGTCTGTGAAGCTATGAAGCTATATTTGTGCAAGACTCGTATCAGCAGTAAGGACAACCTCAGTATGAGGACAGCCTCAATGCAACAAGGTGTGCTTGTGCCTGTGCCAGCCTGTATCTCGCCTAAGGAGCTGTGGACACCCCCTCAGCCTGGCTCTTCCCCTGGCAGGATCAGTCACTAGGAAAGGCTGGTGCTGCCAGAGGGAGATGGCAGAGTTGGATATCCTTGTGTCCAGATAGGAGCTCCTGTCTGCAGAAGATGATGGCAGCTGTGATTTTTTTTTTTTTTTTTTCCCCCTCCTTGGACATCCCCCCTTCATTCTTTTATCTAGTTCTCTGTGGTGATGAGTCTGGAGTAACTCAGGAAAGTCTCCTTGCCTTAAACACCTACCGGTGATTCGTTGAGACTTGACAAACTGATGCTGAATTTCCTGCTTGTCTTCAGAGGCTTATGTATTTTTCTTACGTGTCGGTCCATATTTAATTTGCTTTCTGTTATTGTCTTTTTGCCAAGGAATTGCTGGGGGAGCATGTCTACGATTGACACACCAATTCTGTTTACATTTGCTTTCTTGTTTTCTTTTTATTCAAAGAAACTTTTGAAATAGTTTTTTTTCCTTGAAGTGCAAAGACTCAAATGGATAAGACACCTTTTCCAACAAAGGACTGACTTTATCAAGAGAGTGTTTGGATCCTCTTTACATTCCCTGTAACAGGAATGTCTACAGTTTTGTCATCTAAACCAAAGCTTTGATATTTTCTAAATATCATCTTGATAATAATCCAACATGGTTATAAAAGTGTTGTGGCTACAGTCAGCTGTATGCTTCTGTAGCTCATTCTCTTCTCACAACGCAAGCAGCAAAACTTTCCCACTGCTAAGCTTTTCTGCAGGCCTGTTTCTGCTCCCAGGAATTCAGCTGGATGTCCTTTGAAAGGGAAATATCATCCCTTGCTTTGGGGTGCTCCTCACCACTGAGAGGCGGTGCTGTGAATGTTAGCAAGTGACCGGAGCTGCAGGCAGCTGCCGTGCTGAGCCCAGAGCTTGTTCTCTTCAAGGGGAGAGGGAGTCCTGGGTGCTAGCAATGCTCACTTTTCTTAATTATGACATCCAGCTGATTTCTAAGGATACTAATCAATGAATATACATAGCATAGTAGACAGACTTGTACGGATGAGTAAGTCTGATGAGTAAGCCTTCAAGAGAACTTGAGCTTTCGCTACACCTACGTATCAAGTTGTTTAAAAGCACCAAGGCAGGATCTCTGGCTCAAAGCGGACGGGGACTTGTGATGCAGCCCAGGACACAGTGTGTGCAAAGCCCGAGGTGTTTTAGACTGTGTATGCGTGTGCGTTTTGCTGCACTTGGCAAAACTTCTGGGAGAAAATAAGGAAAATCTTAGAGGTATAAATATGAACTCCTAGGCAGATGATGATTCTTACCATTTCCCCAGTGCTTTCTCCTACGTTCACCCTGAATGAAGGTTATTTATAACTGTTCACTGAAAACGTTTCTTTTCAGTATCTCCTCTCAAGCCAGCTTTTTAAGACATCTGTATTTGATTTTAAGCTGGGTGCTATTCTTGCCCATGCACTTTCGATTTTTTTAAACCTCATCATTTCCCTCATCTGAAAACTGTCATGTCATGGAAAAGCATTTTTTCACGCTGTAATAGTGCTTTTAAAAAGTAGCGTGATCGCGAGTTATGGTCACATAAGGCTCTAAAGCCTTTCCAACCAACTCCTCCCCTACAGGCTCATACAGTTTTGTTTAGAGATTGCAACAGGAGGATCTTAAAGCTTATCGTGTCAAAGACTCAGCTCCCTGAGGGTATCTCGAATGTGCTGCAGTGATTTAATAGAATCCTTGCACTTGCACTCCAACACCCTGTTCGAGGTCCTGACACGGCCAAATCATGTTAGAGAATTTGGACACATGATAAACCGTGCTAGAGGTTATGAAGACTCTGTGGGGATATGGATAGATTTGGACCAACTGAAAGGCTCTGTGCACAGCAGTGAATGTTGTGATTAGCCATCTTTGTATACCTAATTACTTGCAAGTTTTCCATTACCAGCAGCTTCATTAAAAAATATCTGTTATCCACTTCTAGGGAGGTATTTCAGTTTTCCTGGGTTTGTTTTCTTTTTTAATCTTTTTTTTTCTTTCTTTCTTTCTTTCCTTAAATTTATTTGGACTATTACATTCAGCGCAGCGCTCTCAGGTATTCTGATTACCAGAAAGCTGGGACAGGCAAAGAAGCTTTTAAGAGAGTTCTTGCTGTATTTTTACTTGACATATTGCACAGTGCAATTCAATATTCATAAATTACCTTTGGCTGCTGTTAGTATTTCACAGCTCTGTTTGCTAATTCATGTGCCAGATATATTTAAAATGAATCATTAAATGCCAGGAGATTTGATGCTTGTTCCATACGCAACAGCTCACTACTGAACAAAACTCCAGCACTTTGTACTGATGTTAAACCCTAGCTACCTTTGATTTTATAATAAATATATGAGTTGGAGGCAGGATAAATCAGATCTGGTGCTGTCATCTTGGCAGAGATGATTGATCATACCTTTCTGACGGCACTGCATTTGACTGCAAGTCTCATGCAACCCTACTTTAGATCATACAAAGGCATCTGGATGATGAAAAGCACGCTAGCTTAGAAGACAGCACACTGTGCTGCAGCAGTATCTACCGGCATGTGTACTCGCAAATGCTTCAGGCTGTAGCTCATGCTAATAATTCTCTCTTATGTTGAATACACCTTGACCCATTTTTATATCCTTACCCATATTTTAAACAAAAATTGCTTTCAAAATCCTTTCTAAAATGGACACGTAAAGCCTTTATCTAGAGCAGACATGTGTGAGTAATAAAATCCCTACTCTCTGCTCTGACTTAGAATTGCCACTTTTAGAAATGAAATCATTTAACGTTAGTCAAAAGGTTAGTTGGTCACCCAAACACTCCCCTTATTCCTGCTTAAGAAAAAAAATGTGTCTGATCCAGTATAAGGAACAATCTAGTTCTACACGTTTGGGTTTGTGTTGTTGCTCTCGTGGTTTTGGCGATGGATGTCTGCACCAAAATTCTGTGCTTGAAATATGGTCTGAAACCCAACAACTTTCCTGGGCAGAGGGGCCGAGGAGGAGCAGCGTGTAGCCGTCTCCCCTTCTGGGCTTGTTGGTGAGCGGTTTGTGTAGTTGTTGTAACAGGGTGGCTCGTTTGGAAGCTGCACTCATGGAGAAATTGTATTTCGTTCTTGTTATGAATGTGCCCGCGTACAAAACAGAGACTGGTGCAGTATGATGTTGAGTTTTTTCCTCACAGTTTTTCAAAATGTCATTTGAGAGGTATTTATGTTCAACTTGCACAGCTTTCATCTGGCTTTCTCTTATACTATACATATGTTTCTCTGTATATACATATATACAGATGTATGTGCGTATGGTTTAGGGCTAGCAATGCAGAGGTGCATTCCTATGTTGTAAGTTTAAGAAAATCAATAAAGTGTTATTTAATGCATGTCAACTTCATTTTTAATACCATTTCTAAAGTAAATTGCAGAAAGCATATAACCATCCACCATGGAATAATAAATTGATATGGAATGTGAGGGGGGAAAGGCAATAAGCCAGAATCATTAGAAAGCTCAGTACACCACTCCAGCAACACAAAGCAGTCGTAAACCCAGGGCTGGAATTGCACAGAGCAAATGGTGTACACCAGTAAATCTGGCCCTAGTAATTTTATTGCAAATGACATACAAGCCAGAAAAACATTTAGATAATTGAAATTAACACTTTTAACAATGATCTAGAAAGCAGTGAATAATAATTAGGAGGTTCTTTCAAGCTCTCTGTAATAAATCTGCAGTACTTCAGAATCTATTTTTCCCCAATATAACTCAGACAAAATAAGACAGACCCTCTTTTCCTTATGCATTGAACATCTTTACTGGTAAGGTGTCGTACAAGCCCCTGGTTTGCCAAGCGCTACAACTGCACAGAAATTGAAAGCTTGTTATTTTGAACTCGGAACAAAGATAGATGGAAATGGAAAAGATAATAAAAGGGAGCTACTGGAAAAACATAACACAGATGTTTTTATTTTTTTTCCAATTGATACAAATCTGCACCTGTGTTTACTCATATCAAAGTGGTTGTGCATATTGGGTGATGTGAACATAGCTCTTGGGTAGACACAAATGCTGCTGCAAACTTTGAAGTCCTTTGGAGGATGTAGTCACTAGTGTAAGGTTTCAGGTAGCCTTTTTTCGTAGTCTAAGAAAGAAAGTTTTCTATTTTGTATTTCATCTGTACCGTATTTTTCAACATTGCTCTTAAAATATAACCATTTCCTCTCTTTCTAACTAAACTGATGAAAGAGAAGATTGAATCTGTCAGGTAATAAATCAGCTTTTTGATGTTGGATCAGTTGTTTGAATCATGGTTTGACCACATTGTTGGTCACTGTCTGCCATTGCGCTGCCTCCCAAAGGCACTGATTGCTGAGCCTGCCATCCACCAGAGCCCAACGCAGGTGACCAGCCTTTAAAATAAGCCTGTGAAGAAGTCTAGGTGTCAGTGGGAACACTGCCTTGCATGATGTTGTGCATGTGGGTGAAATGTTTCTCTGCAGATTAGAACCAAAACCCCAGCTGAACCCCTTTAAAAACTGAGCTGCTTCAAGTAGTCATTGCAGCAGGTCTGAAATCTATTTTACTACCTGCATTCTACCTGGAAATCCAGCCACCGTTTCCCAAGCTATCAATCTGAGCTCTTTCATGAATACAAAATTAATTTAAAAAAAAATCAGATTCAATGAAACAATTTCTGTAAGGGAAGCAGCCGTGTTGGGAGAGCAACTGAAATATGGGTTTGCATTAAATTCCCTTTTTTGCCAGATGATAGAGATGCTTCAGAAGTACTACTGCAAACATTTCAAAAATAAAGCCCAATCCTCCTGACTTATATAAAACCTTTTCACTCTAATAAAAGTGGATAGGGAGGTATGTGTGAGAGGAGGAATAAAGCATTACAGGTGGAAGCAGTGTGTAAGAGCAATGCTCTGTGTGCTAACACTGAGCTGTTGGCTCCCGACTGCAGGGAAGGAGCGAGTGCTGCAGCTGAAGAGTTGAGCTTGAGTTGCAATTTTGGGACAGCACTCTGTTATTCACATCTCTCCTCCCGAGCACCTCCAGCATCAGCCTTTAGAGTGTTGACACCATGGAGAAATTTGGCTGGAATAGAGGCATGAGCTGCAGAATATTAGCAGAAGTAATGTGCCTGGGAAAGCCATCAGGTGCCAAGGAGAGGTGGCCTGTGACCTGCAATGCTTGGTTCCTGCTCTTGTCATCCCCAGGAGGACTGGAAAATGTAATGAGAGAAAAGTCTGGGGAAAAACAGGTGGCTTCTGGGTGCCCACCCAGTAAACTGGTGTTTGTGACAAGTGTAAGGTGCTGGAAGCTTGCAAACCATAAGGTCTTTTATACTGAGCTACAATAGGCCATATACAAGAAATAGACCCCAAACCCAAACATTCCAGTGCTGCCAGTGTTGTGTGTATATCTGTGCTCCTGTCTCTGTAGGGAAAATTAATTCAACTCCCTGGAGAGGCAGCACATCTCAAAACAAAGCAAAACACCTTGATTCCTGAGGGTAGTTGCAAAAATCTGGCTTAGTTTAGGAGGCTGGATAAAAGAAGAAAATGAACAGTAGAGAGACAGCTTAAATTGAGACTCATGGCAATCCATTGACAGAGTCATTGCCTGCAAGAAAGCATGGCCAGAGTTTTGTCCCCATGACTTTCAAGTCACAGTGACTTGAAGAGGCAACTCAGGCTTAAATTCCTCCTAAAGGAGGATGCCAGAGAGACAGACCCATCTTTTCTCACCAGAGAAAGCCAATGGCTGATGGATGGAACCTGAGGCAGGTAAGAGATGCTTTGGAAAAGTTGTATTGACTAGGATGGAACTGAAAAGAGATCAAAGCTTTTGCAGTATTCATTTGTGTGAATACCGAATGAACATTTGCATAAACCTTTCAAGTTCTCTGATTTGCCCTCCATATTTTTTCACCTGTGTATGTTCAGGCAACAAATGTATTTGAGTTTGGATGAATTCCATTATGAGGCCTTATTTGGGCCTATGTGTGTCCCCCAAGAGCCTCCAGCCACTAGGTGGGATCAAAACAAGCAAGAAATTGAGATCCAGAAGTTTCTTTGTACACTGTACAATCTAACTTTTTTTTTTTTTTTTTAATAAATAAATAATGTTAATAGATGATACAGGTCTATGAATATAAAAGTTACTGTACTGGTTGAGAGCAAAGGTCTGTGTAATCTAGTGTCCTGTCCCTGCCTGTGGCTTTTTTTCTGAGAACAAAAAAGTCTCAGATGGAAAGACAGACATAGCTTCCCTGATTTACCTCCCAGAGATCAGTGGGAAAAGGATTGCCTGAGACAACAACTGCACCTGGATTAGGGTGTTAATAGCTGTGAGGAACACGGCCTCAGAAAATGTGTTCACTCTCCCTTTTTGAGCCTATCTAGGAAAAAAGGTAGACAGTTGTTTTTGTTTGTGTTATGGCTGTGCAGTTTAAATAATAGAAGTTTGAGGGGTTGGGTTGTTTGCTTTTTGTTGTTTTGTTTTTTTTTTTTCCCATTTTGGCTTCTTTTCCTTTAATTTTCTTCCAGTCCAGAACTAATCGTTAGGACAAACCCCATATTTCCAAGTTTCAGAATAGGTAGTGATGCTTTTTTATGAGTTGTGTAACAGATGCTATTTTGGCCCTGGCTAAGTGGAAGACACCTAACATCTGTGCCACATGTGTAATGTTTTAAAGAAATAACCAAGTGCTCATGAGCTCCCACTGAGATGTTTCCACCAAAATGTTCCCTTTCAGGTGCCAAAATGGCTGTGCCGAACTTCACAAAATGGCTGTCCACAGCAGGCCCCTCTGCCTGCAGCTGCAACCAGAGTCAGTCGCTTCATGTGGTGAAATATTCAAGCAAGAGGTAAAGAAAGAAGCAAGGCCCTCACAGATGGACTAGATGAATACAAATCTTCAGCAGGTACTTGCACAAATCCCACTGAGTTCAGATAACAAAGGTGACACACGGCCCAAGGCGGGTTGTTCACCAGTCGGACACCCACCGTGCTCTGCAGGTGCTTCTGAAGTGGTACACAGATCACCTCTCTCTTCGCTTGTAGAAATGCACTGTCTTCCATTGGTGGGGGTAAGTCTTCCTGCTCTTTTAAAGTTGCTTCTGTCCTATTTGTCCTTATTATGAAAATTTTGTCTGATAACATTTGTGACTCCCCATCCTTCCCTCAATATGCGTGCATCTAATACAAATTAATTTCTTGGTGTAGTGTGTTACAAATACACAGGTAATGCATTTTTTAGTGATCGTTTTGACAGTTGCATCTCCTTTTATTTTTGTTGTTAGTATTGTGTCAATGAGCAAATTGTGATTCATTGAGAGTCATCTGATATTCAAGTGTATTTGGAAAAATACTGTTCTGAATTCTTCAGTCTACAATTGAGGAATTATATCCAAAAAACTAATTCTGATTGGTTAAGGAAGATGTGTAATGTCCTTTCTATTCTGCTAGGGCACCTATTCCAAACACTTCAGTTCAAATGATAACGGAAAGGGCATGTGCAGAGGGATTCGGTTACAATTATGCCTTTGAAGTATCAGAGTGTATTAGAACACAGCAGCAGATCTTGGTTTTCTGTGTTTTGCAGCATTTAATTTTATATATCTTGAGCTTAATTTTCAGACTTAAAAGGAACTTCTAGAGCCTTAATTTAGAAGTTGTGGACTCTATTTGGAGCTGTTAGTTTAAGGTTTTTTTCCTCTGAACAGTATGAATATCACTCATTGGGTTCCAGAAGTGCTTTGAAATTTTTGCCTGCAAAGCCTGCAATTCGAGTCATCATTACTACAAGATCTTGTTCATTAAAAAAGATTAAAAAAAAAAAGGTTTATTTTCACTGTCTGTGCTCTGGATACAGTTAATATCCTTGGCAATGCTAGGAGAAGACCAGGAGCTATCATTGCAGAGACAGTTATCTGAAGTCTAGGCACACTTATGGATTTTACATTAAGAGCCCATTTTGCAGAAATCCTTTACTCCTCATTAACAAAATACAGGTCCGATGGGTATCTTGATACTGCTGCTCTTTTATTTATGTTTCTATTATTTCAAAAATTGATTGTAACTCCACTTTAGTTGGTTTTCCCATTTATTATAATATGCCACATTCAACATGCTTCCTTTAAACAACAATTCATGTTCAGAAGTTCTAGTCCAGGCAATCTTATCCTTCTTAAGTTCTGTTTGATTTTCATTAGGATTATTTTTCAGTAATTGGTAATGCTGAGAATTCTGCATTTGGTTACCAGTTGTCTTACTGTCAGAAATCTTCAGTATTCTGCTTTCCTTGGTAGACAGTGTTTTTTTTCTTGTTCACTGCTCCAGTGCTTCCTTACAAGGAGGTTATTACCTTGATAGAATGCTTTTATAAACTTATTTATCTATGAATTCCGTTTTCTTAATGATGTATAGCTGGTTCTACAATTAAAAGGCATGAGTGACCCTGTTAAATATTGCTTTATAAAAATTATTAGGAAAGCCCTGTTATGATGTTGTGTTATCATTTCATCCCTATTTTTTTCTGTAAGTTGTTCTGAATGTGAAACCTCAAGATATAACTATTCAGCCATCTTCCCTCTGTGGTGCTGAAAGTCTTCTGGATCCTCTAATCCCAGAGCATACCAAACTCCTGGCTGAATGTCTCTGCACCACAATGATTGATGGCACTTCACAAACAGTGCGCTGGCTTCATACTGGGTTACAACAAAACTTTTTATCCTATGCATAATGGGTCAGAAATTGCTCGTACAGAGAATACCTCTTAACGTTACTGAAGCTTTATACAGTCAAAACTCAGGTTTGTGTTTTTCATCTACACACTTTATTGTGTCCTTTTTTTTTTTTAATATATACCCTATAGCACAAAAAGATTTCTCTTGGTGGTTCCTTTTATCTCTTTATGTTTCAGGAGTCAAACAGAGAAAGGTAAGGCTGTGCAAGGGCTGTCTCCTTTTTGAATACATTTATTTACATGTATATAGCTAAGAATGAAAAGGGGAGTGTTTACTCTCACTCTCCTTTTTTTTTTTTCTTTTTTTTACATTTAAATGGATAGACCTGCAGCAAACAAGTTATATTTCAGCTGCATGAACAGCCTTGCAGAAAAATATAAGATCAGATTAAGAGCTAACTTCACAGCAGTGGATGCTGGATCTTCAAAGCTGTATTCATTTCACTTGCCTCTAACCATCTGAAAACTAAGCATTTAGGCAGTGCAAGTGTTGAAGATCTCTGTAGTCACTGGAGAGAAACTGGTCCTTCCAGGAGATGATGTGAGCTGTTCTTGTATATGTGGGATGAATTTCTATCTGCCTGCCTTCTGCTTTTAGTGGAGTTGTGTTTTCTTGTCTCTCCAGTACTGTTGGACTTTGCTGCCTTTCACATTGATACCCTTTGACATGTCTCATCTCATGGTCATTTGAGTACGGTGGCTTTTCTCATCGCTTCCTCTGGAGAAGTCTGTTTTTTCCCACTGACCGTAGAGAAGAGCCTTAGGCTATAGAAGAACACAAGCTACACACTGGACTTCAGGGCAGCTGAAAATAGATGAGGTAAATCCCACTCTTTGAAGTCATAGCGAGAAACCCAACAAGATTATCCACCCAACTAGCAGTACATATGCCTGAGTAAGCAGCCAGGATAATGTGCTGAGAGAGGAAAGCATCTCGCTAGCCAGGGGAGGAATGCACAGAAGAGAGTGCTTCAGTTCCACTCCAAAGGGTGCCTGTCCCTGAGGCAGAGGGAGTGACCTGCATTTTGCAGATTTCAGTCAAGGAATTAGGAAAAAAGCAGGTTTTTTTCTTTCTTGTAGAAAATCTCAAACCCAAAAATTTAAAGGAGAAGGTGCCAAATATCCAGTGACCAGTGCCAGCAACAGGAGCCTCCAGTTGAGATCTTCCCTCTTCTTCTGTGCTGCTGGAAATTCTCTCTGTCCCTTCTCCTGAAGCTGCTGCATTTAATCCAAACTCCTGATACAGTCACTGCAGGCAGGGGTAGCAACAAGGGCTCAGAGGCACGTTTATGGTCAAAAGTGATTTTTTTTTAATTTTTTTTTTTTACTTCCATGCTGTTTGTCTCAGGTCCCATTCAATGCAAAACGGTGCAGGCGATGACTTGAATAGTTTGTTTTCTGGAAGAAATAAGCACTTCAGAGAGAAATCTACAGTTTTGTGCAGAAGAAAGGCAGCATTAAAAACATGCAATCAGTAAGGATAGGAGGAAAATCTACTGTTCATATAGAAAAAGAATGCTTTACAGCCCTAATCTGTTACTAAAAGTTCCCATTCATCCTTGGCAATGAGATCAATTTGAGCTGAAAATTTAGTCCTATATGTGTGAATTGGAAGTGATGTTATTAGTGTTTTACTACATCAGGTCTGATAAACTCCCCTATCTATTTCAGTTAAGCTCCTATTGATCCACTTAGGAGATCAATTTGGCTTTCATTATTCTGGGAGGGGGGGCAATTTCATTTGTCTCAGACTGAAGTTATGAAAAACAGTAATTTAGCAATTGGAGTGTGTGTGTGTGCGCGCACTCTCACGTGCACACATACATGCACACATGCTTATTTATGTAGCAGAGCTGCCTGTATGATGGTCTGAATTTACCCTGTTGGTTCTTCAATTCCTGATACTGTAGTTGGATCAGACTTTGGTGGCTGAACTGAAAGAAAAAGTTAATGGGCAACAGAGACTTTTTTAAGTTTCGCGGCAGTCAAAGCTCCATCTGCAAGTCAGAAAGGGCAATACAAGTGAAAGGTTTCATGTTTCCAAAAGAAAGTGAAGTGTGGCTGAAGGCAACAGATAGGTGTGATGTCTAAACTCTGGATAAATGTCAACTGCAAATAAAGTCATTGCTGTTGGGAAGGAGGATGCTTTCTTCTTTTCTGTATAAAAATGATCAGAAGGCTGGAGCACCTCTCCTGTGAAGAAAGGCTGAGAGAGCTGGGGTTGTTAAGCCTGGAGAAGAAAAAGCTCCAGGGAGAACTTATAGAGAGATTTCAATACTTAAAGAGGGGTTATAAGAAAGGTGGGGACAGGCTTTTAGTAGGGCCTGTAGTTAGAGGATGAGGAGTAATGGTTTTAAACTAAAAGTGGGTATATTTAGACTAGATATAAGGAAGAAACTTTTTACAATGAGGGTGATAAAGCACTGGCACAGGTTGCCCAGATAGGTGGTAGATGCCTCATCCCCAGAAACATTCAAAGTCAGGTTGGACGGGTCTCTGAGCAACCTGATCTAGTTAAAGATGTCCCTGCTCACTGCAGAGGTGGGGAGTTGGACTAGATGACCTTTAAAGGTCCCTTCTAACTCACACTATTCTATGATTTTTATCAGGCATGTTAAATAATGCCCGCAAGTGGAAAGGAAAAGGGAGGGTAGGGGCTGTGAGAAAAGCCCCTTTCTCCAAAGTGTCTGCCAGTGGTTACAACACTGGAAACAGAAATGGTTCCTGGAGATGTGGAAGAGAGACAAGATCTTGACTGACATAAAGGTTTATGTCTTGCACTCATACGGAATACAACACGTGGATCAGGACTGCGCCTCTTGTGAACACTAATATCAGGAGGAAAAAAAATTGTATAGGGAGGAGACTACACTCATGGTGAATTTGAAATGGCTTTTTTAGTACTGTCATGGCAACTAGGCAGTGCTGCACTTCTCTGAAGTGCATGAAGTTGAAGTCATTGAATAATCATGAAAAGAGGTGTGAGAAAGAAGTATCCCAGCTGCATTATTTTTCTCTGTAGAGATGTCATAGGCTAGTTCTATTTCTTTGCAGCTATATTAGCATAAATTCAACTTCAATTTTTCAAAAGCTATTTTGCTATAAGACTACTCTGTGTCTTTACAGTTGCAGTTCACACTCCATAGTCAGATTAAGGTATTAGCAGAAGGCCTATAAATTCAAGTTATTAAACTGAGTATCTCCCATTCAACTGAACATAGCGTAATAGATCCAAAACATAAAAAAATCCTTCCAAGCTAAGAGACCACTTGACCAGAGATTCGAAGATTCCGAGTCACCTAGAAAAGATAACCAGCACCCTCCATGCATTGCCTTGCTTTGTGACGTAGAAACTGTGAACACATTTGTCATGGTTTCCACCGAGACAAAGAAGACTGGTGGGAATGTTGAATCTGACCTGATGTGCAAGACTCTCAAAAGTTTCTGAATGACTCATCTAGAAGTGACTTAGCTACTAGTGCCCTCCCTATGGTCAGATCTCAACACTTCCATAGATGCAAGCTGAGCTAATACCATCTTCCTATTTCTAAGAGGCAGCAGATGTTACAGTCTTGCAAGCTGTCTTCTTACCAGGGCGAAGTTGGGGATATAAAGGCCACAATTTCCTTGTGAAACAAACTTGTTCATTGCTACAGTCTCTGCCACAAAGCTTGTAGAATAGCATAAGGAAACCTTCCTTCTCAGGAGAGCCTGATGCTGATGCAGATGCCAAATTCTTTAGAAGCTACTTGTTCACCTCAATAGCTGTCAATAGGCAAAAAGTCTAAAGCATAGCATGGAATACTCTGTTTTTTTAACACCCTCCTTCCACTTGGAGAGACTCTCAGTAGCAGACCTGAGCACAGCCAGCGCTGCTGCAAGGAGCCGCCACAGATTCACGGGGTAGCAGGAGACCCCCTGACATGGGATCTAGTAGTGCCACCTTGTGACATCCTGCAAAATCATGCCTGGACCTGCTTGAACTGTTGAAATATCCTGATGTTTGGAGCTCTTTAAAACATGGCATTAAACCTGCCTTCCTTCTTAAAATACTGCCCTTTACAGCGCAAACTTTTGTGAAACTCCTAATCTCAGAAAAAAAACTTTCAAGTCAAAACACTGGGGCTCATTATTACTAGTTACTCATCATTTCCATTGATTAAACTACTAATAATAGTGATTATCGTTGCCACTCTGTGTACTTCCTTTCTGGTGGTGCGACAATTTCTGCACCCTATGTGTGCTAGTCAGGCAGTTTCTCTTAGAATACTTACTCAGACTTGCTGGTAAAAAGTGTAATTTGCAAATGCAGCCCCCGGCTGAGGAGCCCATTCCTAGCTAGCCAACTACTTCTGCCATCCAGAAATAGGTCTGCACTTGTCCTTTTCCAGGTGTGACTTAAACGCACGATACTGGACAGTGTGGGCCCAGTAGAAGGCTTTTTAATGTTCTGTGCAGTAAGCCACCATTTCTCTCTCTTGCATGTAAGCGTTTTTCTGAGGGTGGAATTTTTGTTTAGAATAAGTGACAAGCCATGTTAACAACAAGCACAAGAATAATGTTTCTGTCTTGCTCTGTTGCCTCATTTAAACTTTGCAGAATTGTGGGGTTTTTTTCTTTTATCAAATAAAGCACAGATTCAGAAAAGGAAAGGGAAGAAAGAACTGTCATAGGACTATGCAAAGATAAGTCACAGCTGCTATGGAAGAAGTAGCTAGTGCTGGAATGTCAAATAAAAAAAAAAGGAAAAAAAAAAGAAAATCAATTGAATCAATTCTAAAAGCCATCTGGTCCCTATATGGGAGGAATTAGAGTATAAATGCAACTATCTCCCTCAACCTTTCGTCTGTGGGAAAGGTGAAATTTTAAGCCATGATATCCTCCATTACTCAGCTCATTAGTCATCTTACTATTATAATTGGTATTGCTAGGCTAGATGCCTGCATTTCAGCTTTTAACCTACCCCTGGTGAACAAGGAGCAGAATTAATCAGCTCTCTCAAGGCTGGCTGTCCCTCTGCAAAATGTCATCAAAAATCTGAGTGCATTTTATGAGAGGAGGAAGGATGTTGTTCTGGGAGACTTCTTTCAATGTCAGTGCATTTTGCAAATGGGCCTCAGGAACTGGACTTTTTCCTAGTTATGTTTATGAAATAATTTGCTGTCTCAAATGGCAGAGGAATTCAGCTCAGGATTCAAATTGCTCTCATTTTCTCCCTTTCTTTATACCTCTGTCTGTTGATTCACATGTTGCTCCATTTCTTTGTAGGACTTTTAGATTTTCAGACCAGAATCACAGGAAAAATTGCCTTGGAAGGGACCTCTACAAATTACTTGGTCCAGCCTCCTTATCTAAGCTGGGCAGCTTAAATTTAGCTTTAAATCAGATACTTTCAAACGTTTGTCTGTCTTACAAGTCTAAGTCTACAAATGGCATTTTAAGAGGGAAAATCAAAGGGAAGGAAGGGACAGGGTGCATTCAACATTTGCTCAAATATTTTAGAACTGCAGGAATCATCACTATCACAGACAACTGTACTATTGGTGTCTGGGTTAGAAGGGTGTACGAAACATCTGTTCCACTTGTCACCTGTCTCCACAGGTCACAAACCACTTTGATACCCAATAATCAACATAAGACTTGTGATAGCTGGATCAAAGGCAAAAATAATAAAGAACTGAGAGAAGCCAGAGACAAAACCAGAGAACGACTGAGATTAGGTCCTATGTATATGTATGTGTATGGACATAAAGAGCAGTGTCCTGTGTCCCTGCTCGAATGCCCATCTGAGCCTGGGGATCGTTTTGTACTCCACACAACAGAGAGCTAAAGCCTCCATCTTTTTGTCCTTGCCAAGCTAACAGGATAAAAAAAACCTGTCTAGACGTGAAATCTGGCCTACAGGCTGATGCCCAGTGTGTGAGCAGGACAGAGAACTGGGGACATTAGAAATGATACCAAGAATCTGTGGACCTTTAGGCAGTGTTTGCAGCACTCCAGGGGAGAGCAAACCTGTCCTGCTGCGTGGCGTGACACCACGTGTGCCAGGCAAGTGTGGCCAGTAAAGAAAAGGATTAAAATGGCAGAAATAGCAACCCAGGCCCCTATCAGACTCAGGATAATAGTAAAATAAAATTTTACTTTTAGGATTTGGTATGTATAAGCGATGCTCAAAAGCAGGTGCTACTGCTGATGAAGGGCAAGTTTGGATCTTAAAACTAAAAGAGAGCGGAGTTTCATTTGTAAGTATGGCTGTCAGCACCACTACCCCTGCCCCCAGCTACAAGGGAAATTTGCACATCTCTTGAATTTTGGGCTTGTTTAAGAGTTTTTTTTCCAACACAAACACATGTGTGTTTATATATACAAATGGTGCATTTTCTTTACGGAACAGTATTGTTCAGGAACAATGAACTACAGGCACAAATCTAATGACCAAATCCCCTCCAGGGTTAGAGAAATGTAGAACTTAAACTTCTGGTACGCCTAAGCAAGAAAAAGTATATATTTTATCACCAGTTGTTGAAATTTATGACATTGAAATAAAGAGCTATCTAAAGGCTGACTCAGCAGAATGTACTTGGCAGGACGGGCAGAAGAATGTTTAAGTTTTTTTTGAGAGGGAGAACATGTCTCCTAAGTTAATATAGGGGAATTGCCTCATAAGTCATCTCTACAGTTATGCTGCAGCACACTAGTGAGAAGACCAGAGTTCAATGCTATACTTCCTTTGCAGATGTAGCACTGATTCATCTGTTTCAGATCTTCATGTCGTTTCACACAGGCGGCGTGTAATGACACTCAGAATAAGAAGAGAAGCACACCAGCTAGACCATTAAACCCACCATTAAATCCAGGCTAACTCTTCAAGGAGCCGGATTCCCATATTTAGGAGGCTGTACAGTGTTGCTGATGATTCCAGTGAAAAATCTGAAATAGAGTTTATGCCACCAAAAGAGAAAGAAACATGAGAAACACATAAAAGCAGGCAACACTGCACTGCTATTAGTGTGTTTTTCCTCTACCTGTAGGAAAACCAAAGCAACTACATTTTAAAGCATATGCCCACCCCAAGTGTTGCATCGTGTAGACCTGCATTCCGAACTTACTTTGAACTCTCTGGAGAACTCAAGATTGAAGAGCAGAGCTCATGGAAAGCAGAGATTTCTTTTCATAGTCTTGAGGTATTCAGAAGCCCTGGGAGCTTTGGGTATTTATTTATTTATTTTTAAGTTTTAGCCGGGGGGGAGGAAGGAACCCTGTGTGTGAAAACTTACAATGAAAAAACTAGGGGAAAAGACTCCTTGAGAAACTAACAGATCCCCTTAGCTGTGGCAGCCTGCAAGTGTGATCTGCTCCTGGGCTATGAATCATGGAATAACTACTGACCTCTCCATAGCAAAGATGCTTCCAGGACAGATCCAGTGTTGCTGATGCTGGAACCCTATTACGCTTTTCACGGCCCCTCTCATCTAAATCAGCATGTTACTATTAAGCATTTTGTGGCTGAGGAACATGATGCATTTCAATGAAAACTTATTTTGCTGGAAATTTCCTGGCTTGCTCTGTTTGGAGTGTTCTCTCAGACAAACTTTGGCATTTATTAAGACGCTTGTCTGGTTTGGCTTTGCTCCAGCAAGGCATGGCCTCGTTCCAGCCCGCTGTTAATGGCAGTACAGGAGTCACACGTACCAGTCTGCTCATTATTGTGCAGAAGAAACAAACTGCACAAAACAGCCTCTTTAACAATAGGGAAAATGTAAACTTGACAGGGTTTAGAAGTGGACCCAATATAGTTAGGCACCGGGAACTGTAAGAAGTGCAATGTAATCACACGTTCATGCTTTTATTGAGCAGAAAATTCATTTGAGAAAGAAAAGTGGAGAATGCTTCACTTGTCAGTGGTATTGCTTGTAAGGAGATAGCTGATTTCTCCAGAGGGTTCCTTGATGAAGGATTGATATTTTGTTCCCTCAGCTTTATTTTTTACTTTTTTTTTTAGAATTGAAACTCCTGCTGTTACAAATTATAACCTTCCTTTCCTAAGCAGATGTTTCATTCTTTCTGATAGGTATTCAAGGTTTTAGCACTTTGTGACAACACTTTGAAAACTATGAAAATGCCCTTAAGCTCCCAGCATATCTGTTTTGAAATTCATTGCTTGCATTGTTTGTATGCTGACTGTAACACTACCAGAACAGAATCGAGATGCTGATGACACGCTTGAGCAAAAGGAAATCATACAGCCCAGGTTACTCAGTACAGCCCTGAAAATGACTGAAGTGCACCAGAGAAAGAAACAAGCTATAGCTCTCTTTTAGAAACAGCTTGCTTTTGAGGCTCCTTTTGCTCAAAGGACTGAGCTGCCCGAAGACCAGGAAGAGCCCTGTTATGAGTAAAAGAAAAGAAAACATCTCTACAGCATCTCCAAAAAATTGGACTAATTCCTGTGTGCTGTTTTGCTTGCCGGTCTCATAACAAAAGTTTGAAGATGGTACTTGAATACTGTAGGAAGTGCAGAGAAGGGCAAAAAGTGTACTGCAGGGAATTAAATAAATGTGTTATGTATGAGAAGAGCTTTGGAGAGTACAATATCTCCGGGCCTAGAAAGAAGGTGGCAGAAGGGGATCTAATTGCATTATACAGTCCCTAAGGAGGTTCATGTAATAATGTATGACACAACGTGTTCACACTTGAAGGGAACAGACAAATAATCCATAGACCTTGTTTGAAAGGAAGGAATGAAAAGTTCAGACTATCCATGAAATCTCTAACATTTCTCCCAGAAGGCTCCAACACTATAAAAACAGGGTAACAAATGAACTTATTACACCAAGAAATATATATATATATATACACACATACACAGGTATCCTAGAAGGATTAGATGTATTAGATGACGAGTGATGAAAAGTATTTGGTATTCTGTCATAAATAATGCATAAGCATAGGTATTTCTGCTTACTTTTTATCTACATTTCTTTCACATCTATTGTGCATGTGCATGTTTGCTTGTCCCTTCTTTAATCTCTTAAACAAGGAAAAGCACGTAGGAACTCGCCCTCTCCCCATGACCTGATGCCACTTAAGCTTCTTCTCTGTTCTGGTGCCTTGGAAACGCTGTGGGACTACGAGAGAGGGGTGGCCCTTTGTGCTTCTGGGGAGAGGAACTGTGCACTGTGGCACCAAACGTTCTCCAGAGGAGTGTCCCCATTGTCCGGAGCAGAAAGGGAGACATCCTGGTCTTCTTTATAATGAGCGAGCGTACCTGTGCTGTTCTTCCAGTGCTCCCAGGTGAAGGCCAGGGCCCAAGTCTGGCCCGAATGAGGAATTCTATGGGGAGAAATCAGACCCGATCTTTTGGGGCTGGTCCCTCTGAACAGGCAGATATCAGTTGAGCCTTAATGGCATGGTTGCCTGAGTAAAGATTAAGGGCCTCAGGACTGGCAGAGGTTTTGTTACATGCCTCTTTTTTTGTTTGTTTGTTTATTCTGCCCAAGAGGAGAAAAGAAACCCAACCCCAAACCTGCTGTATGAAGAACAAACGAGCCAAGACGGTTTGTGACAGCAGGGTCACACCATTGCAAACGACACAGTTTTTGCAGTGTGGATAGATCGCAGTTGCAATTGTGTTCAGCTGCAGCTATGACAGATATACACACAGAGGAGATAACAACGATTGCAGCAGACAGTGCAGTAACGCGGTTGAGATTTTTCCACTCTAAGGTTACCCTGACTTTCTACATATCAATGCATCCCCCAAAGTCCCGCTGAGCCCAGGTGACCCACCCTTAACAACGTGTTCCAGGCAAACCGATTCCTGTAGCCAGAGGCACACAGGCAGGCGACTGCACTTGGCATGGCATTTGCCTGCATTTGGATTCCAACTTAAATCACCTTTTAAGCACAAAGCAGGTGAACCTTCACACTGCAGCTGTGCCACTTGCCCCTCCATGAAGCACAGCAAAGCTCCTCAGCAGACTCCAGCTGCCTGGGCTGTGCTGAGGGAATGTGCTTGCTCACCTGCTCTGGTGGCCAACCTCCAGTGGCTCAAAGCCCTCGTTGCTTGTGAGACTTGCACTTTAGCAATGCTTTTCATCCAGAACCTCAAAATGCTCCACTGGTGTTAGGGAGTTAGTGCTCTCTGAGGGCTGGTTGATGTAGGAAAGATAGAATAGCAGCACAACCAGAAAACATTGATATTCTTCCCTGAATGTTTTCCTAGGATATTTTAAAATGATATCTGTGGCATGGTGACTCAGCTTCTGCAGACCTTCAGGCTCCCAAAGTAATAGGTATTCACCAGTCAACACTCCTCTTCAACTTTTGTTGTAGATTGCTGTGAACAATGGGGAGGGATGTAGGGAAGAAGAAAGATTAAAGATTGGGGGTCTATTTTTTTGCGTATCTCGTATGTAGAGGTTACCCACCCAGTGGAGTGTCACTGTAAGTATTCTGTATATTGGTCACATTTAGCAAAGTAAAAATGGTTGGGCAGAGATGTTTGTGTTAGCAAATCTGTTCCAATATTATAAGCCTATTTATTCTGAATTATGCAGGCACTTCAAAATATCTTGAATCTACAGCTTAATTTTCTCTGATAACAAGTAATCTATTTTTTTTCTCTTTAGCAGGTTTATTTGGTTCAAGCAGTAGAAATGACCTTGTGAGAACTATGAGTTGTTCTCAGATAGCTTGAGAAGTGCACAGAGTACGTTGCTAACTCTTGCACTTCATTAGATAGTGCATCTAACTCTGCGAAGCTCAGAACTTGTTGACTGTGAATCATAGAGGATTGCTCTTACTATGCTTCCTGGTTGTATAATACCAGCAGACATTGTAATGTCAGAAAATTAACTTTCCATCACAAAGTTTTTAATGTTGCTTTGAGTTGTACCTCAAAAGAAACTGTCGCCAGTGTTCCTTTCCACTGAGTTGCTCTTGTTCCTCAGCACTGCCACTAAATGCCACTAAATGTTCCTGTGGCGAACAAGAGGAACCCAGTGCCTGGCTGCTGGTTTAATGATGGGGCTAGAAGTAAAAACTTGGCATAGGAGAGGTCAGCAAGAATGCCTAGAAATGAACTGATAGGAATGCCTGCTCATCATGGCAAGACCCAAGTTCCTCCACGGACCTGCTCTGACAGGACCTTCTCTATCCCAGTGCCTCTGGCTGCAATGAGAGAGCCCAAAGTGGAGGATGATTTCCAGCCATTCTGATTCATGGAGTAACCACTGGAGGGGATTTGTGTGGTGTATCGGATGGCTAAGGTCACTCCCAGTGTGTTAGCAGGCTGGCTGTCTTCAGTACTGGGGTGTTCTTGGGATCTGTGATGTCCCTTAAAATGAGCAAAATGAACCCTTGAAAGGACAAAGCCCAGTAGCTATGGGTTGTCATCCTACAGGCAGCTATGCCCTCCTGCCTGCTCTCTGTCCTTAATAATTCCCTCTTGAGCCAGAATCCACTAACTCCCTCACATATTTTTATAAGACAGTGTAGCTGAAAAACACACTAGAGTGTACGTTTGAAACCCAGATATCTGAAAGCCACATTGTGCTGGGAAAAAGTCCAACTCAATTTATTTTAAACAGGAACACGTTGCTGCAAGATTCCACCACTCAAAGTCACGTGATGCTAAAAAATGTACAGAATATTTAATTTCAATTTAGTAGAAGTAATTTTGGTCTGAGGTAAGCTGCATACCATCTACTGAAAAAAAAAGGTATAGACGTTAATTGTAAAAAAGAGAGAAGCCTTTTGCTTCAAAGAGCCCATCAGCAAGCTGTCTTTCCTGTTTTATCAGTAAGCAAAGCTGAGAGCAAATAACAGATGGGTATGTCCCTTAGCGCTAGCAATGAATGTTCATGAAATATAGCACAATCTCCCTCCAGTGTGTTATGTTTTTTAACAGTAGTAGTAGGTGTGGGGCAGGATGAATAACTATCTCAGATCAAAGATCCTTTTTTTTTTTTTCCCTACTGAGAAGATGGCAGCAACTGGCGTTTGGGCAATGACCGTATTATTTTGCTGTGATTGTCGAAGCAGAGACAAACAACTTCGGCAGCTACGTGGAACAGATTTTAAGGCGTGATAGGAGCATGAGGAAGGCTTTTAGATCTAGATTCAGATGCCCGAAAGAGAACAAAAGAATCCGGTTTTTCGTATTGTCACATTGATAGGCAAACAAGCCTGTTCCAGCCACAGAAGAATTAAGATTAGCTTCCCAAGTGCTGCGATACGAAACTTGCAGGCACAGGGGTGATGCAGAGGGAGAGGCAGTTTGCATTGCTCAGGGAGCTGGATGGAGCACTGGAGGGAGCGTGGCCGTGTTTTAATGACCAAAAACCTCCCTGGACGCACACAGCCCAGCTTGGTTATCTATGGGTGCTGTGCTAGCAGAGCCAGGGCCTTTCCGGTACCCACGCCGACTTGACTACCACTGCCTGGCTTTTGTAGAGATTTCTTAAAGGCTTAAGCCCAGGGTTGGTAAAAGCCAACATGTTGAGTAGGGAGTTATTTGGCCTGACCAGCGGAAAGTAAGAGAAAGATTTACTCAGAAATGAGGGAGAGAAAAGTCTCTGCAAAGGGTGTCTAGGGGGTGAGGACGAAGGGTGGTCAATGCTTCCCCCCTCCAAACAAGCAAATGGAAAGAAAAGTCCAATAAACATCTGAAAGGCCACTAGTGTCACTCCAAGCTCTCTGAGGGCTTGAGGGGATTTTGATTTCTACCACTACCATGAGAGAGAGAGGTGCCATCTCCCTGCATATAGGGCTGAAGTTCCCCATTGGTTGATATTGAATCATTTTTTTGCAAGCAGAGTCACTTAGGAAGCAGAAATTCAGCGTGTCCCTAGGCGGTGAGAACTCACCCTACTGGTGAGTGTTCCAGGGGATTTTCCATGACAAGTGCTGGGTAGCTCTGTGTGTGTCCAGCCTCCAATAATCTGTGTATAACCAACAGGTACTTTCAGCATCCGCATTTCAGGTGAAGGCATTTTCAGTGCCAGTCGGAGAGCTAAGTCTCATCTGGAAAAATCTATTTCTTACTTCCCAATTATGAAATGTACAACTGTTTTGGATATGTTCACTATCTGTCAGTTTGTGCTTTACTATTCTGCTGTCATTCTAGCTATTTGACGGAAATGCCAGAGGGCCAGATGGATAAACGGTGTAAATTAACCGATTCCATTGACATCAGCTGATTTTCATAAGCGGGGTTCCTAGGCTCTTGGAATTAACCTGTCCCTATTGACACACCTGGGTTGGTTTAATAGGAAAGCGGTGGGATGTATTTGCAAACAAATGGAAACATGCAAATTGTAGCTGTGCTTCGGTTGGGATGGTTCAGACTTGGACTGTGAAATAATTTTCAGAGCCGTGGGACTTATTCTGGCCTGCTATTCAAGTGATCACATAGCTCATGGGTATGAGTGAAGCTGTGCTTGTTTCACCATTATAAGAGCTTCCCAAACCTGTCAGATGAGTGTGCACTCAGGTTGCAAGTGAACTGAGTTTCACGTGGTTTAAAATTTGGACTAATATGTCTGGAAAAAAACAAAAAGAAGAGGAGTTTGGAGAGAAGTGATGTAAATTCAGATTAAACTCAAACTCAGACAGAATTTTGCTAGGGTCAGATCCTTTATCTGCTTGGGAACAGTAAAATTCAAGGATATTGCACTCATTCAGATTAGAGTTGAAGCAATATTTTCCATAAAACTCTGTGTAAAGCAACCAAAACTCAACGAATGCAAGAGCACAGGCTTTTTCACTACTCCAGCAATGGAAGAAGGAAGCATATTCTATGGAGCCCATGCACCGATGAAAATGTAAACAAGAAGATGCATTTCTAAAAATGAGACGGCGACATGTTTTGAAGCATGATGCTGTAAAGAAGCCATTGTGGGAGCAACAAAATAAATCTCAAAACCCCCAAACCAAAGCAAGAAACAGTATCAGAAGATCTAAGGATAAGTTGCATACATTATTCTGAGCTGAAAATACTGCTCTGGGAAATAAACATGAGATGCTTGAGTGACAATAATCAAATACAGAACAAACAATAAAAAAACAGACAGAAAAAGATGAGACAAGAGTACCAAAAAAGCAAAAAGATTTGAGAAAGTTGATAAGCTGATAATACATTAAAAAAAAATTCTTTGGCCTTTGTTTTTGCAGTGTTTTTTACACTTGTATTGTTGAAGGAGTATCAGAGCAGACGTAAAATTCCTGTAAATATGTAGAACTGGGTTCCTTGGAATATTTATCATCCTGTCAGGGGGAAACCCTTCCCAATTTATTTTAGTAGCTATTTGGTTTACTTTCATTTTTTTCTTCATTCAAAGGAATATTAGCTTCTCATGCATGTCTGCCAAAGAGTACCCTGGATTAAAAAAAAAATACAGTTTCCCTGAAGAAGAAATAAAATCTGAGTATTTAGGTTACCGGTACTACATAACTGAATACTACACCACGACCCATACGAGTTATTTGTACCCATTACATATAAAGAACCAACAGAGGAAAACCTGGCGATAAAACACTATGTAGGCATTACGGGGTTGTGATGGTAAAAAAGAGAAAAGCCTGAGTGGTTTATGTTATCTTTAGACTCCCAAGACATTTATATACCTCTATCATATTTTTCTAGTTTCAACGCTTTCATTATCCCACACCACTGTGAAGAGCAACATAATTTTCCTGCAGTTACGTCTTGTACTGGGCAGGTTAGACACAGGAAGAAGGTCCCCATCAGCACAATATTTTGCATATTTTGCCCATAAAAATGTCTTTTCTCCACGTGATAAATTGTAGTGTTGGGAGAGACCGGAGAGCCTGAAGATACTTTTTCCACAACAGAAACCCTCCTGAAGTTTATCAGAATTTCAGAAGGAAAAAAAAAAGAAGGGTAACACTCTTTTTATTTATTTATTTATTTATTTATTTATTTATTTATTTATTTATTTAAAATATAATTCCCATTTGATGCCAATAAGGTGAGTCTATATAGTTTTCATTTGCAATGGAAGAGATAACGTTTCGGAATTTGAGTGGCAGCTTCACTGCTAAGAAATCCTCACTTTTCAGTTTGCAAACCTGAGGCTGCTTCTCAGATTCTGAAGACACAGAGGGTGGATCATCCTTCACTATCAGGGGATGACAGAGTCTCAGCTGCTTTTTAAAGAGTCCTGACTTGCTTTTTGCTCCAAGAAAACATTTCCCAACAAGTCTTCCTGCTGAGTTGGAGACCTCCCTGAGAACGAGCACACATCAGGAAACTGCTCCTCTGTAGCCTTTTTGGTTTGGGTTTTTTTACACCCTTCTCACTGTGGTTTCAACCAAATTCCAGGCTTGTTAGGAAACTGCGATGATTTGCCGATTGGCTCTCCTCCGAGAGGCTTCTCCTTCCCTCCGTGGTTTCGTTCTCCCAGAAATACCCACTAGGTGGTAGCATCAACTCAGCTCCAAATTCCAGCTCCGCTGGGCATTCCTGGGTGTGCCTTCAAAATGTCGCTGCTGTCGTGATTCGCCTTTTTTTTTTTTTTTTTTTTTTTTTTCTGAGGGGTCTCACCATGAAGGGATTTATCTGGCATTTATCTTGGGGTGAACTGACTCTCAGGACTAGGGGTGCGATCACGGTGCGGATCAGACGGGGCTCTGGTGAGAAGTAAAGGAGATAAGAATGATCTCTGTAAAGATTCTTTTTTTTTCCCCTTAGCTAAGAGATTCATGATCTTCTACCTTTTGCACACCCTGATTGTGTATTGCAGTGCTTAAGCCACTGCTAAGGGGAAGGCCACTGATAATGAGCTGTATTTTAGCAGTTACAATTTGCAACGTTCCGTCCTTCCTCACTGGTATTTAAATTTGCTGTTTGCCTTAGATGCATCATTGGGGACAGAAAACTTGGCCCTTGTTCTGCATTTGTTTTCTACTTCTATCGTCACGACTACTGAAAATCAGGATTCTGTCAGAAAGAACAATTTTAAAATGGACTCCTGCTTTTCTTCTTTGTGTTTACCCAGAACAATGGAAAAGTGGACTTCAGTTTCCCAAGCCAAATGTTACCTGCTGTGTTATCAAAGGCATTTTTCTTTAAAAACACCTTTCAGTTTTTGCTGTCCTCCTGACCTTTGTAGGTCCTTCAGAGTGGCAGGTATAGCAAAACAGTGTGATGAGAAGGGGTTTGAAGATGTCCAGTAAGTTGAGCAGCAACCGTTAAATGTCCAGTGGCAAAGGCAGGTTTTTTTGGTCCATGAATACACACGAAAAGGCAATAATTTACCAAAGATTAGTGGGCAATAGGGAAGGATTTCTGTGTGTGCTGTCTGTATATTGCACAGAGCATGGTGAATGCGACGTGGGTCGATGTGCATTTTTCCAGTCGTGTCTCCCTGAAATGTTTCGAATTATGGGATTGTTTTTTCAGTCATGCTCTTCTTAAGATAGCTAGGAAATTACATAAAGACTAACAGTGAGAGTATGTTAAAAAGCCAGATATTTTGCTCACAAGGCAGGTAGGGACAAAATTAAAGCTTTATCTCTGCCATACTAATGAGATGCAATTGCATTGCAGTCTTTAATTACATGATGGCTTGGACTAGATCTTCAATGCATATAAATTGCTGTAGCTTTATTAAAGCCAATGCCAGTACACACTAACAAAGAATGCTCCTCCCTTTCTGGAACAGGGCATTTTTTCTGGAGGTGTACATTCATTTGCTTGATTTAAAAAGAAGTGCTACGACTAAAGTATTTTAATGGCCAGTTACCCACAGGTGTAGGGGGTTACAGAAACTTACCGAGAGCAGCGCACCAGGAAGGGTGCTGTTATTACATTTCACTGTTAAAGCCAGATCATATACTTAAAGACTGTATCATCATCCATATGCACAAGGGGCAGAGCCCTGGAATCTGTTTTTGGCTGCCGGCTGCCTAACTGTACAGCTTCCCCATTCCCTTAATGTGCAATTTTATAGCGCTGCCCTGGAGCCCTCTCTGAATATTATTGCAGCATTTCTTTCACACACCTCTAAGGTGCCAGGATGCAAATGTAGCGCTACTAATGCCTCGGCCTATTTTTGTTTCGCATCAGCAGTTAAGGGGAAAGAAGCTAAATCTAATACTTGCAGCCCTCCCCATACAATTACCTTGATTGTAAATACATAATAGTGTTGGATTCCCTGTGCTAATTCAATGCAGGTTCCCTGTGAACACTACAGGTTGCTGTTAAATGCTGACCAGTTTTCAACAGCCCAGTAGGCGGTAGCCTGGCATAAAGCTTCCCGCTCGGTCACACCTCTGACAGCCAGGCTGCCGCGCTGGGTTTAAGTAGCAGACTGCAGAAAGGACCCGGGTAAACCCTGCTCTTGCTACCATATAAATGCTCCTCCTGCATGTCTTGATTTTTTTCATGAAAACTTTAGCGTTTTTTAAACTTCCTGGAGCTTAATTAATAAACATGACAACTAAGTGAGGCTTGGCACAAAGCCCCTTTCCAATCCAGCACGCGGGCGTAGCAGGGTAATTGTAGTTATTTACATTTGGCATCCAGCTGACTGAACTAACTGCACAGTATCTTTTTATTTTTTTATTTTTTTTTTTCTTTTCTCTTGGAGTAGAGAGGCTATTAAATTAAACAGGTTAATGTGGCTGCAGCATTTCACCCCCTGCTATCCCCGCAGCCACAGTAAATCTGCCACCTGTTTATTTCCATAAAAATTCAATTACAACACCGCTAGTTTATTCTTCTTATGTGAACTGTTAACTTCAGGCAGTTTCAGACTCAAAGAAGTGCGTGGCCCGTTCCTTTCCAAAGCTGTTCTTTCTGATGCTCCTCGTTAGCCGGAAGGTTGTTTTTTCAGCTCCACACCACTTGAAAATGAGAGAACAGGTTTCTGCCATGGTGCCTTGCCCCAGTGGTGCAAAAGGCGAAGCTACATGTGCGCACACACACACACACATGTGCAAACACCCACTCCCCCTCATCCTAAGCAGTGGGTGTGCACTACAGCGCATAAGCAGAGAAGAACTGGCTGGAAGCTGGAAGATCACAGCGGCAGCCAAAGGAGGTTAGCAAAACAGGGTAATGACTCTTATGGTAAATGAGCAATCCTTTAAAATCATGCTTTTGTTCTCTTTTGGGACTTTGTCCTCTGAAGAGATACAAACCCACCTGACTATAACACGTCCCCTTTCGTATTTGGGCCGTGACAGGTGTCTTCTTTTAGCCAGTTGTTCCATCACCCAGCAACAACCTCCTGCCTCCAAGAAGGGGAATCAGGAAAAGGAAAAGAGACTTGTGGGTTGAAATGGAAACAAATTTAATAAAATAAAATTGTAATGAAGAAAACGAATAAACCTAATATTAATAGAAAGTACACAAGGTTATTCTCAGGCCCTGTAGTGATGGTGAGGTGCGCACTCGCAGTAGTGAATGCTGGATGTCAAGCACTGCGTGGTGCTGGAGCACCACGGCTCCAGCAAAAATGCGATGGTCTCAGCAAACAGGAGCATCAGCCCTGGGAGCAGGATGGTGGGTGAGACCCTCCAGGGATGGTGGCCATCAGAAGAGATGGTCCCCAGTAAACTTTCTAATTAATAGTGAGTGTAATGTTTATGGTATGGAATATTTCTGTTGGTGAGCTTGGGACAGCTGCCCTGACTTCTGCTCCTCTGAGGTTTAGCACCTGGCTAACAAGACCTTGATCACTACGGAGGCCCGGGTACCATGGCTGGCCACGAACAAAACCAAAGTGTCTTATCACCTTTGTTCTCACCAACTCAGGTGCTGCAGCCTTCTCAAAAATGCAGCTTTCCCAAATAGAAAACCGATTCTGTGATTCTATCCCAGCGAAACCAGGACCATAGGTACACCACAATCTTTACAAGATCATCCTTTAGACTCTTGTCATTGAATGAGGTGCCGTCAGGAGACGGCAAGGCTAGAATAAGGCATTCCCCGGAGCTATGTATTTGACTTGCAGAAGAAAGTTTCTCTCCTGCTGGGGGAAACCCTGGTGAGGAGGGAAGGCAGCTTGCAGGGGTAGGGGACCTGGACTGGCTCTGCGCTGTTTGGAGGTGCTCAGCTGACTGTGACAAGAACTGGAGGTGGGTGACAGGATGAGGAGGGGAAGGTGAAGGCATAAAGAAAAGTTGCCTATCAATCTTGTTTCATGATAGCACTTCATCTCCGTAGTATCCCCTTGGGAATGATAATGCTTCTCCATTTTATACAAAGTTTAGAGAGTGTTGAACAAAATATGAGCAGGGCCATTTACTTTTTTTTTGGTGGCTTTTTTTTTTATAACCACAAATCCCACCATTACTGTAGCTTACAGTATCAAAAGTGCTGTGGCTTTTCCTTTCCTTATTTCTGGTGGGAAAAATAACTTAGAAATGTTATTCCTCCAACAGTCAAAATTCTGGACAGATGCCTGATTTTTTTTCCATTTCATCACTTCTCCCTCCTGTCCCTCCTCCTCTTTATTTCGTGGTCAAGAGCTTTTGCGTCTGCCAAAAGCAACAGTCTTAATACAGAGTTTGAAGGTCAAAACTCAGAGAAAGAAACAGCGTGGGACTCAGAAATGAGGGACATACGCTATCGTCTTTGGTTCTGGCGTTGCTGCTAGTACAGGCATTGTGGCAATTAAGGACCCTTTGGCATCTGCTCTTTGCTGGGGGAGCATTTAAGGTGTTAAGGGGATAAGAAGCAGGGTGGTCTGACCGCAGAGAAGGGAAAACCATTGAGTTAGGTCTCAAGGCCAGAGGATGAGATAGCTTAATTTTAAAAGTTGCAGTAGTTGAAAGTGCCTCTTGTGGGAATTAAGCAGAGATTCAGGGGCTGAATTTCTCCTGCCTCGTGTCTTGCTGTGCCTTGGACACTGCAAGTGGTCACCAAGCCTGCGATTTCTCTGTTGCATCCCCTGTGACAGCATTTAGCAGAGGTACAGGCTATTCTATACCCATCTAGGCAAGGAAGACTTGGGCTTGTGGAGCTCTGGAGAGAAACTACATTTATTAATCATGATGCTGTTGCAAAAAGACGAGTGTTTTCCTAAAAAAACCCAGAAGTATGCTACCAAAAGAACATTGGCTGATAAAAAAGCATTGACTACTATTGCTACCTGCTGCATTATTTTTAATTTTTTTTTTTTTTTTACAAATGTAGACCCACCCACCTTGAAAATGTTTTCAGATGGGCTCCTTCAGCCTCAGGTTAGTCAGGGGAACACGCTCCAAGGCTGGCTTCTTGTCCTGCTGTGGCCTGAAGACTGCTGTGATGGGGGTACCTTTCCACTGCACGTGTCTGAAAGGGAGGAGGCTCTTGCTTCAAACTGTTTTCCCTGAACATAAGAGTTACAAATAACTCTGCTACGTTTGTAAGGGAAAACTGAAACGCAGGGAAATTCTGCAAATACCAAATTATATGGTTTTTAGCTCAATAGCTTTTGAGACATAGACTGTGTCTAGTTTTGCGGACTTTTTCTGAGTTTTGCATAATTATTTATTATGTACAATGAATGCATTGCTCAGGTTGTATTACTTAGACTCGCAGTCTTTGGAAAAAAATCTCCCTAATTTTTCATTTTACTATTTTCCTCTCCACAGTTAGGTCCTTAGGAGAAGAATTATGCTGTAGGACTTTGTGAAACTATTTAAATTTGGTATTACACTGATATTTTCAAAGGGCAGCTAAGAGATGAGGAGTGGCTTTCTTATCTATATTACAGTATTTTGTCAGAACCAGACACAGGTGCATAGTCTTTAGATATGAAGTTATTCAAACACAGTTATTTTTTTTCCCTTCTAACTGGTTAGATTCTTTCAAATAAAATTGTAATGAATTTCTTCAGTCCTGACTATAATCTTAAGCAAAATTCAACAAGCAAATTATGCCTATGCTTAGATTTAAGAGTGGCAATTGGCTTCAGTGGGGTTTCTTTACATGCCAGAGTTCAAGTTTGCCTGCTAGTTCAAGGATTTGCATAGCTACATTTCAGTCAGAGTAAATGTTTGTACGGGAAGGAGTTCTTGGCAGGAGTCAGAGCATCAGTCTTTCTGTAAAACAAGGGATAACAAACTTTTTGGTGGTTTTGTTGTGGAAGAGTAAGGGTTCTTTTTGTTGTTGAACAGTAAGGGCTTATTGAAAAAAGAAAATTGCGGTGATGTGTTTGCTCTTGCTGCAGGTGATCAGATGTGGCACGGGCCACTACGAAATTACTGGAATCCTAAGGCTATGTTACTTGTATTAATTTACCACAAGCTATATTAGAAAGATTGCTGAGGAACTGATTTAAGAAAACAAAGAACACTGGACAGTTTCCAAATCTTTCCCACTGGGGGGATTTTAAGGTTTAATTGGCAGTTTTACCATCCATCCTTCCTAAGAAAAAATAAGTAACTTATTATTTTACCATTACATAGCAATGGTCATCATGGTGAAAGGGATGTTTCCCACATGATCCCTGAGTGCAAGTACATCTTTCCTTATATATTCTATGTGAAACAAATGACCAAGTAGCCCTGTGAAGCTTTCAAAACTCACAATGATTTGCAAGCAATGCGCAAGCACTATTCGTCCCCCTTGAAATGTGGCCTTCTGCAGGATAAAACATGACAGCCCTTTGATACCAAAGTGAATGACCATCTAGTGAACATAGATTCTGGGGGCTATAGTGAGGCAATATGTAATTACCCAAACTAATACATGGCCAAAGAAGCCAGTGTTCCATTTTGTTCTAGAGAAACTCTTTTTTGTTATGAAGAGTGATACAACTTTGGCTTTATTTTTCATTTATTGTATTTGTTGTCGTTTGGCGTGCTTGGTTGCTTTTTCCTGTAGAACACCATCATTTTAGGCTGTTTTTATGTTCTTTTATATGCGTTATATTTTTCAGCCATTATCCTTTCGTGTGAACTGATCACCTAAAGAAAGTGTTAATGCATTTAGTAAAAGTCCGGGCTTTTTATTGTTTTTATCTTAATTCAGCCAGGAGCTGTGTAACAAAGGACACTGGATTCAGACGATCTGAGTTTCACTGAGTCCTCTCAGAGTTTTCTAGAAAAGGGGAATGTTAATTTATCAAGCCTAACTTCCTGGGGGATTATTAATAGATGTTACAGAATGGAAATATGTTACTATTTATTGACACTAACATTCCTCAGGCTGCCTGTAAGAAACCTTCCTTCCCATTATCTTCCACTCAAATTTATTTATTTTCAGTCTACCAGATACATTTATTATATGCTGTCTGCAGGTTCTTCACAAGCAAAAGTTTTAACCTCTATTTGGACATATTTGCTCTTAACCAATCCATACTGAGTGCTTTTTGTCACCGTAGAGTCTAGATTTATTTATCTATAATTTATTCTCCTGCTTTTGTGGGTAAACAAAGTTCAGTGCAGGCTGGATCCTAAGAGCTGTCCTGGTGAATAGGTGGCTTCCATCCAGATTGGAACAAACAGGACATCTAGAAGGAAGAACATCATAACATCCTCAACAGATTTTCCATGGGGAAAAAAAAGGTCCAAAATGATTTGCGGATTGCTTTCTTATCGTTAAACAAATTATTTGGAAAAGAGAAAGGTCTTCTTTCCCTTCACCGTGTCTACAAAACCAAGATGGATTCTCCCGAATTAGGTGAAGAGAATGCAATAATCAGTGGCTTCAAAAATAAAGGAAATCTTGAAATTGTTGCATTCACCAGTCAAGTGCTTGCTTACCAACGGTTCACTGATGACACTTAACTATCCTTATATAAGCAGCATGAAATTTAACTATATAAGCGATCCATGTTAGTGGAAAGGTTGAAAGTTGAAGGACATGGTACAAACATTTTAAAAACATGAAGCATATGCATGGGGAGTGGTGGAACTGTACTTTTTTTTTTCCTTTTCTTACTGTTTTTTCTCAATTTTAGTTATGTTAGGTGGAATAGGTTACAAGATGTAAAATGTTTCTGTTTGTTAGGAATATGTTTCCTAATTTGAATCTCTGTGTAATTATGAAATCAATGAACTTTAAAGCAGTGAAAGAAAAAGTAGAACGAATGTTGGAATTTCCGACCTGGTGTTGTCCCCACAATTTTAGGAGTTATTCTTGTTCTCGTTACCTTTAAATTGTCTCTTAAAACAATTTACCAGTTGGCGAAGAAAAGAATTGCTGAGCATTTAGAGCATTGCCCAATCTACACTTTCTTTTTGTGAGGAGCAGATGCCACTGTTCTTCTTAAGGAGTAGTTGTACATGCACCGGTGAAAGGTTACTTAGAAGAGCATCCGAACAGAGTATCCCATCCAAACAACTGCAGGATGACTGCCAGCTCTAACAAATAACCACTGACAAACAGAACCTGGGGTGTTTGTGGGCAACATCAAGGTGTCAACAGCCTGATAGAGCTTGTCTGTTGCTCCAGAAGGAGCTAATATGTTCTGAAACTTGTGAGCTTTAAGGGGTAATGAGGATAAAGGCAGTCTAGGAGGTCGCTTCCTCTGTGTGTCCCTTCCCAGGACAAGCCACAGGCTAAATACTGGTTTCCTATCAGTTTTTGATCAGAACATTATGGAGGTGTGAGGATGAACAGTGACATAGAGGAATGGAATTGGTGATCTTGTGTTTTAATATTTTTGTGGAATTTTGCTATTGGAAAATAAGGAACACAGCTGACTTCACAAGTTCAGCTAGAATGTGGAAACATATTTTTCTTTCTTTTTTTTTTTTAATATTTTTTTTAGTTTCATTAAAACCTTTCCATCAGTGGTAAGATGCCTGGCATAATGGAACTAAATGACTGTTTCCTGTGCGTTCTCTGGCAGCAGTAATGGTCTCTTCTGATCAGCTGTAGACTAATGGTATCCTGTTCCATCCACAGCTGAAGTGAGGACTACTTCCACCAACCTGAAGCACCTGCATGGCTTTAAGTGATTAAAAAGGTACATGTGCTCTACTTTTCAATTGGCTGGGTGAAATGATTGGTAAACTGGGCTGATGGCTCCTAGCTGTGGAGGTAAGTGAAGGAGTTCATAAAGCTTCGGAGGAAGCCTGTCCACTTAGGTGGTGTGTCCCTGTTACAGGTAGAAGGGATAATATCAGAGAGCTGTGGATTGTCATCTCTGGACCGTGTGTGCAAGATGGTGGGGAGAGGTGAGTAGTGTTATTGGATAGATTTCACCAATGTTGCAAGTAGGATGAGGAGTGGAAGATCACTGGGTTGCTAGGTTTGTTGTAGAATTTGCTCAGTTAAGGAAGAATTTTAGGGAGTGAGTTTTTAAGTTCTTGGAAGGTCATCAGGTAAGGTGCAAGGTAAAGCATAGCCCTTGGTCCCCAGAATGACCACAGCTGATAAGCCCTTTTGTGCTGTCATGCAGAGGTGTAGCTACTGGTGATGCCCTAAAGCTGGACTTTGTATCAAGCTTGGACAGGATTTTAAAGTGGGTATCCTCACTGTTTTCAATTGATTTAATGTATTGTGTAACCTAATGTTTATCTATTTCTATTAACTTGTGTGAAGTTGAGGTGTGAATATGACCTTCACTTGATCTAGTCAACTTATTCTCTGGTGTCTAGAGTCAAAACTAATTATGAGTGGCAGGCTTTGAGGTTTGTGCTCAGCATGAGGCAGAATTGTCGTTAGAATGCTGACATCTAAGTATCGCTTGGCTTTTTCAGATCAAGTTTTGTTCATGAATATACTCTTTATTAACACACTGTAACTGCTGTCCTTTGTGAGACCCTCCAAAAACTATTGGAGATGTTTCTCCCTAATGAGTTTGTCTCAATGAGTAATGTATTGTAGAAATGCGTGTTGTAGGAACACACGGGCTTTTGAAGTTGAAGAGGTAGTGGTCCAATGGCTATTTCGATGACAATTCTTACTGTATGTGTAAGCATTGCTCGTTTTTTTTAACCCTTCACTCTGTTTTTTTTAACAGAAAGATTTTTATACCCTGTTCTTCTTATCTTGTTGTTGATGGCAAATCTTTCCTCACTTTTCTTATTGTCTCTTTGTTCAAACTTGCTAAAACGTGTTGCACAATTACCTTACAGACTTAAGAGACTTTTTTTTTGTTAGACACCTGCCACTGGGATTCAGTTCTTCATCCTAGTACTCCTTTAGCTTTCCACTGGAAAGATGCGTCTGGCCCTCCATTCTGGCCTGAGAGCTGTGCTTTCCCAGGCAGGAGATTGATTTGTGCTGGTGGGATGCTTTTGCTGCCCAAACTGTACCTACTTTTTGGTTTCAGAGAGCCCTAACCTCAATGTCCGCCCAGTTAAATTTTACACAAAGATGCTTTTGGTTAGCAACTATGAAATGCTATTTAAACCACTGTATTTTTTTTTTCTTTAAGCATACCAGTTATTATTCTTCCTCCTTTGTAATTGCTTTAGACAGAAGCCTCTTCCCAGATTTACTATAATTATTTCTATTTTTCCTTAATTATATAAATTACTTATTTTACTTATAACTTATTACTTACAATTATTCTTCCTTATAACCTTCAATTGTGTATATTTCTTATACATAATAATTGGGAAATAGTCCTAAAAATGAAAGGGTGAATGACCATTGCGTAATACCTACTTCTAACTACTTTTAAAGCAACTTGTGTGCACTTTGGGGTAGGTGGTGTTGTCTTTTGTTATATATCAGCCTTTTTGCTTTAAATGGCACAGTACAAAACGTGCTTATAATGATAATTTAAAAAGGAGTTCTCCATTCTTTGAAATGTCTTATATCATTCTAGAAAATTTCTGATCTATGTAAGTATTTTTAAAGTTGCCCCAAGGTAAAAGTTACAAAGAGTTGTCTGTATTTTACAGATTAGATGGTTGAAAGAAACTGCTTGCTTATGGTCTTGGAAAGTGTGAGAAAGTTTGAGGTTCCAGTTTAAATTTGAATTCTACCTTTTTTCATTTACTGAAAACATTCTGTTTTCTTACAAGTGTTTTTTGATCTGATATTTTCCTTTCTCATTTTGGATGCGATTGGGGGTGAGACAGGGCGCAGGGCAGGAGTGGGTAACTGCGTAAAAATTATTTTAAGCAAATTAAGTTAGGTTGATCTGGAAAAATAGTTATGTTACCTCATCCCTCTGAGATCAGTTTTTGTGCCTTCTCATTAGCTGCTTGTGGGGAAGTTACTTGGTGGTTATTAATGGCAGAATGTTTTGTAGATATTTAAGACTTTAATTTTTAAGAATGTCAGATGCAGGGAAACCTTACTAAGTCCTAATGAGGAGTCCTTAAAGACATAAGAATTTAATTTGTCCTGCAACTTGCACTTGCAACATGGTGTGATAAATTGTAGTTTCTTTTTAATTGATAGAATAGGATAAACTGTGTTTTCAGAGGTCTCAGCTTTTATTGAGACTCTGAGAATATCAGTCACGGTTTATCTGTAGAAATCCTGGGTTTGAGCACCAGATTAAGGTCCCTAATTAGTTTACTGTTTATCACTGCTTTTAATAAAACCAATTTAAACAGTATACTGTATTCTGTATTATCAAGGTTAGTTACCCTTTGTGATGTAGAATCATGCCATCAGCTCTTAATCATCTATCTCCTGCTACATTTTATGGACTACATAAAACAAACAGCAGTAGTCGGGGGTTTTTTTTTTATGCAGTTTGCAGTACTTTTATTGATGTAATTAAGTCAAGTGAGGAGTTGTGGAAAGGCTATTCTAGATAAGGGCTGCAGACGACCATGAATGCAGATTTTCAGAGAGGGGTGGGATAGGGAAGGGATTAAGTACAGAAGCTGATGTCCTTGCAAACAAGCCTATTCAGGCTTTACAACCTGAAAGCAAACTAATCATAGCAAATGAGGGAGCGATGGGGCTGTTTGAAAGTGGGAGCTGATGTTGTCCTTCAGCCCATTTGTTTCTGAAGCTCGAGCAGCAGGCTGGAATGGAGAAAGCAAGAGAGGTGGGTATTTTGCCACTCTGGGAAAGAGGAAACTAAAGCACCCATGTGAGTGTTTTTTCTGGAGAAATGAAGTAATGGAAAAGGTTTGTGCAGCTGATGCTATAACATAGAGAAGGCAGGAAGTTTCCAAATGAAAAAATGAGTCCTTTCATTTTAGGCAGAGCAGATGTTTTAGTGTTTTTCAGATGGTGTGAATAGAGTCCAGCATTGTTGTATTGCCTGCTGCTGTTCTGTGAGCTCAGGAGCAATATGCCAACAAGCAGCAGCTTCCTGATTTGGGTGTTGGAAACTTTGGGTACAAAATATATTTACTTGTTGCTCCCTCTTTTTAATATTGAAGTTAATGTTACTGATATAATCCTAGTTCAAGTACAGAGTATCTATAAAAAGCTTAAATAATCTGGAAGAAAATGAATCTGGTTATGAAAACTGGGTAACTTTTTTCCTACATTTGAAAAAAAAAAGAAAGATTGAGGTATTTTTTGCAGCTAAAGAACACAAACCATTAGAGATGGGGTTTTGATCAAAGTTGTCGCTTTGTCAGATACTCTTTTTCTGTTTTACCCTTTGATATGTTTGTGGTCAAAAGATACTTTTTTTTTTTACCTCGATGCACCTTGTCATATTACCCCTTCTTTCACTGAATGTTTGGATAGGAGCAAGGAAGAAGCGAGGGTACCAGGAAGACACAATTACAAAATAAGGAGAAGTGTTTTCTACCAGGCTACAGGCAGTGAAAATGTTATTTGTCCTCCTGTGAAGCAATTAATGGCTAAGACAGCTGGAAATATTTAATTGGGTATTGATTTAAAACAAATTGATGCTCACTTAAGTAGCCGCATTTTGTTGAACTGCTCTTATCTTGGGTTTAATATAGACTTTCAGACAACAGTGTTAATTAATCTGTATATGACCTTTGCCTTTCTTTAATCTCTTGGAAGACCAAGATAGGGATCTTTTGAAGGACCAAAACTGGGAGTGTTTGGAGGATGCTAATATAAGGTTATAGGTGTGAGTTATGATAATTCTTATTAATTATATAATGATAATACTGTGTCATCCTAAAAGAACTAAATTGTATTATTTTCAAACTTTTGTTGAAGGTCCTTTGTGTTTAAGTATGTATTTAAGTGTTAAGATGTGTAGGGATGTTCTTCAGTATGTACTCAATGTCCAAATAAGTTGGGACATTGCCTAGGAACAGAAAGTGATGACATTACTGAGACATATGATTGTGTTTCTTTAAGTTGTATTTCTCTCAGCTTATATTTGAGGGCTTTCTCATGGTGGAACTGTTTAAAGCAGTGCTGCCAAATAATGGAGGACTGAAGATCCACCTTTTCGATTCACTGAGCAAGAAATGAATCATCCTCGTGATCAGCAGGGACACACGCTGCTAGATCAGGGAGTGGCATCCTATGTTTTCTTATCACTTACTAGACTTTGATTTATCCCTGCCTCAGATACTGAGACATAAGGGAAAGAGAACCTGAAAAGGGAGTCCCTGTGGAGAACCTTTGGTAGAGGTGTTTCCCATGTATCCAGTCTTAGGGAAGCATTTGCCTGAGAACAGACTTCTATTCACTTCTTGGGTGCAAAGACTGGCTTCCTGCAAACCCCTCCATTTTTCCCAGGGAGAGAAGGAACTGGTTCTTAGCCCCCATTTTTTTCTGTGATGTCTGTTGGTTTTTCATTGGCTTTGGTCAAATTATCCTCCCTGCACACACCTATGTCATACAGCTTAGCTTCTATTTTCAGCTAAGAAATCAAAGATGTAGTTTTAATCAAACTTTAAAATACTGATGGGAAACAATAACTAATTAACATTAATTATACTATACACCTGAATCTTAAACTATTTCTGAAGTATAACTTTGGAAAAAATGTTTCTTAGTGGCATTTGTAAATGTCAAGCAGATTGATAGACTTTTGTCTGTTTCTAGCTTTTCAGTGTCGAGCTAGATTTTAACAGACATATCAAAGCTTTCTTTTTGCTGATATTTCTCGGAATTTCATCCTCATCAGTAACAGTGTCAGCACAAATGAAAATGTAAAGTATGCTCCTAGGGACCTCTCTCTGAATTGTAACTTTCTACCATGCATGGTAGGCTAGCCCAGAAGACACTACCTATCCTAAACTACAGAAAGCTACATTAGCAATTTTATTGTTATTATAAAATGTATGAATTGAGATCTCATAATACTGCCTACTTAGAAATTCCCTTATAGTATACACATGGCTGGTTGCTAACCTAATCAAATATCTAGAGATATTTAATGACATTTATTATATTTACTGTTTTATAGATGGGAAGCTTGAGCAGAGTGGCCTAAAATTATGCAGAAATATCTCAGCTTAGTGTTGCATCCCCTTGCCCTAAACAGTTTAGAAAGGCCAGGGGGGAGGAATTTATCTGTGTGAGTTTCTGTAGCGTTGTCACAGAACCGAGAGTAGAATAGTGAATTTCTGGCTCTCGGATTTCTGCTGTAACCATTTTAATCCTTGATGTTTATAGAAAGATTAATACTACACTGATTCCTCCTATGGTAATTCAACAGACACTCCAACAGAATGAGTGTTGCTAATTATGAAGAATTAATGTTAGACCAATTATATCTAAATGGGCAAGTCAAAAGATTACAGAAGTCCGACTTATCTTTCAGATACAGAGGAAAAAGCAGTTTAGCAAAAGTAAAAAGCCCAGACTTTTCCTTATATTCCATTCATTTTCTCAAGTACATTTATTAACTTCTCTTGCCTCCGACAACATCAAAAAACTAAACTTGACCTAGACCAAATTCACTTAAAGTTGAATATACATTTGTGTCTTCACAAGCTAGATATCTCCCTGCCTGGAGCACCTGTCAGCCTTGGTATTCCTGTGCTGAGGGGGGTTGAATAATGACTTAACTAGATGAAGAGAACTAATACAGCTTTTTTTTTTTTTGTGATCCTGAATATTCTGTAATTCCCTAAGCCTTTTACAAATGCAACAAGAGTAGAAAGGCTTTCTTTGCGTTCTTTGCTTTGGAGTATATCTTAAGCTTCATGGAAAAGGACTAGTGTCATTCCTACTTATATATTTTTCATAATACTTTGAGCCTTTTGGTTTGGGGAGAAAGATGTTGCTGGTGCCTGCTCTTTCTGTTATGAAAGCAAGAAATTCAGCATATATCATACTTGTCCAGGAAGACTGTACCTGTGCTCCTGCCCACACCGCCGCATATTCTTTCCACCCAACTTTTCAAAACAGCTGTGCTGTCGCATTCTGAGTGAGAAAGAAGGACAAGGCCATAGAGGAGAGCATGTCTGATGTCTTCAGATCATCCAGGACCATCTTTTGCAAGTTCGTGTGGGAGCACATAAGAACAGTGACCTGATGCTTCAAGAAATGGCAATTTATAATTTATGCTGGATAATATATGCATGACAATGAGCTTCAATAATACAAAGATCACATTGCTTTTACTAGTCTGATCTACTCCACGATTCTTCTCCAGTCACTCACTTGACATGGGTAAGCATAAATACATGTCCATATAAACACAAATGAAATTTGTTTCCCACTGGAATGCATTATCCAGTGGGAAGTTTAATCAAAAGTGTTTTGAAAACACACACAGGAAAGGATTATTTTTTTTTTACCCTTAGTGTGCTTGGTCTCTAGAAAGGCAGAACAGATTTTTTGATTGATTATTCATGAGACAAAAAGATTCTCTACACTAGACTTGTACCAGTGACCTTTTATGAAAGAAAAAGAGCCTGTGGTATTTAGTGTTAATAACTGAGTTATTATGAGACCTCATTAATGTTTATAAATATGTTAAGGGCGAATGTCACGAGAATGGAGCCAGGCTCCTTCTCAGTGATGCCCAATGACAGGACAAGGGGTAATGGGTGTAAGCTGGAACACAGGAGGTTCTGTTTAAACTTCAGAAGAAACTTCTTTACAGTGAGGGTGATGGAGCACTGGAACAGGCTGCCCAGGGGAGTTGTGGAGTCTCCTTCTCTGGAGACATTCAAAACCCACCTGGATGCCTTTCTATATGATGTCATTTAGGTTCCTGCTCCAGCAGGGGGATTGGACTAGATGATCTTTTGAGGTCCCTTCCAATCCCTAACATTCTGTGATTGTGTGATTCTGAGCAAAAAGTGGTGCAAATGTATGCCTCAGTGCCACCCTGTGGGTCAACAAAAATTGCTGGCACAGGTTTGTCTGTTTTACATATTGATGAGAGATTGACTGTAAGAACTATCTATTGTGGGAAGTATTGGGGTCTTTTCTCTGTCGGTAAGTAGATTTCACTTAAAAAAAGAACACGATACTTTGAGTAAGGTTTTGGTCTGAAGGTCAAACTTTCAGAGGAGCGCTAATGAATGTGCTTGACCATAGGACTGAACAGCAGAGCTGTTCCAAGCTCTGCTTCTCGGGTCGTTGCTGCTCTTTCCAGACCAACTGTAACATCCCTGTGGTACCTTCTGCCTCTGTTTGGTCACTGGGACCTTGGGTTTTCACCTGCTGAATGGTGCTGCTGTAAGGCCCAGCCCACCCTTGGTATGTGGAACTGGGTGAGTGACAGTGACTTTGGAAACCACCAAAGCGACATAGTGTAAAAAAAAAAAAAAATCAAAAAATTGCTCTTGAAACTTAAAGCAAACTTTAAAAATGGGCATTTAGAAACCCATGGGAAGGTTAGGTGCACAAGACAATAATGCAAAGATGCATTATTCTGTGCATGCCAGCTTCCTGACATTGGGCATATCAGACTTAAATGTAATTTTGTGCTGTAAACATATTAAAAGATTTTTACTGGAGTTCTTAAAGTGCAGTAAAAGAAAACTATGTATATACGTACTAATTGAATTGTAACACACTAACCACCTCACGTGTAATAAAAATATGCAACTCCTGTTTGTTTGAATCCAAAGCAGTTCTGTTCTAACTTTATAGGTGCAATTTGGCTGGAAAGAAGTTGTATAAAGAACAGATTGTTAAATGCCTGTTTTAAAAATGTTACTTACTGCTTAACAAGCTGCTTTGAGTGCAATTTCTCTAATCTGCTGAGAAAGAAGTACAAATTGGACTTGGTGTTTGTTTAAATCATTTAATTATATTTTGGTATATTAACTCACAGTGTAGTGGTGAGGAAACATTGCATCTTTGTCTTGACTTGGTTTTTCAGTTTTTTAGCTGGCATATTTTTACTGCAATCATGTAATTGGAGCTGGAGTTGCTTTTGGGGCGTAAGATAATTTTTGATCAAGCTTGTATTTTCTGTTAGATTTACTTAATTGTCAGGAGATAGCCCTAGTCCCCATGTGGGTTCTCTTTATCCTTGTAGTTCTCAGGAACCCCAGAAATGTCCTTTAATGCTCTCACTTTTTTTTTCAGGTCAGAAAAATCTGCCACCCTCCTTCCTACCTTATTCTGTGATCTGACAGATTTCACAAACTGTTGTAATCCTGGCTTGCCTAGGTCTGTGCTTGGGTGGGAGACTTCAAAGATAGCGTAGAGGAACAAATGTTGCTAGGTTATTTGGAAGTCCCTGGTACACAGTACTGAAAAAGTGTCCTTCAGCCATAGGGAACTTTTATTTTGCTCTGGAAGATACGCAATTTTATGCCAAAAACAACATAAGTGTTGTTTGTTGAAGTCATTACTGACCATCTTTCAGCGTTAGATGGTTATGTAGCTCTAGACTCTGAAGACTGGACCACTTATGTATGCAGGGAGACATTCTACAACCAATTCTCCTCTTAATTTTTTGTCTTAGTCTTGTGCCAAACCAACTGTGATGCTAATAGAAGTGCAGTATTTTAGAATTTTGTATTTTTCTTTTCTGCTATCAGAGGGAGAATAGATCAAGAAAATACTCTAGTTCTGAAATTTTCAGATTTATTTTATTGTGTGATTTGTGTTTGTTTTTGTAAATAGTACCTCTTTTTGGTAAAAGTCTTAAGGTATCAGCCGAGAATTCACTGAGGGACTTAGCCTCTGACTTCAGATGAAAGCCTTGTTGGTCCAGTTCCTCAATGTGGTGTTCCACCTCACAGCACTTCATTAGGACTAAGATGGTCAGATGCCTTTGAAGACCTGAACATGGGGTCTTGCATCTCATTTCCACATTTATGTTTTGAAGAACAAACTCTAATGACAACAGCATAATGATATCAATAGTAGAATAACAACAAACCAAAGCCCACGGCTCCTGCAAGCGCTTAGGTTCAGCAAAGGATCCTGGTCCTTGCTCTTGTTGTACTGAGGTAGAGATGTGTGCAGTGGGTGCTGGTCCATGTCCTGATCTAACACTGCGTGTGGGATCCCTGGCAGAGCTCTGATGCTGTGCAGCCCTTCATTCACAGTAATCATCTGAGATAACATTGGCAGGTCTAAAGTTTGCAAGATACTCAACTCCTGTTGGAGCCTTCAAGTCTGCTTTTCATTTTGTTAGGGGTAAGTGAAAGATCAAAGGGAAGGGAACAAAAATGAAATAGAAAAGTCAGAGCGGTTGGGTGAATGGATGGACATCCATCCACAAATAACTCTGGTGTCTAAATTATGATGACCTATCATTATTACACCCTTTTCAGGGCTTACTTTCTCTGTTAGATGCTTTGTGCCATGGCTTGTTATCTTGTGTCAACATCATTTACTGTCACTTTGATTAGTCAGTGTGGAAGCAACAATTACACTGCAAGCTGTCATTGGGTTAAAAACATGTGAAGCTTTCTGCATTTGGTGGTAGAAGTGAACTCAAAGTTGCTGCTTCTTTTCTCCTGCTTCCCTCTCTCTTCTCACAATCAGTGCTCTGAAAATTAAGATAAACATATTTATTGTAATAAAGACAATACAATAATCTGGAAAAAAGCCTTAGAGGTATTTCCCCCTCATAATTCTAGCAAGCTATTGCACACAGTTTGAAACCTCAGAAAAATGTCACATTATCATTACAGAGCAAAATGTTAAAATGGTGGTGACAAACATGCTAACTGTTGTCTTACTTGTCTTGTATAATATCTAAGACACTAGAAGGAAAAGAAGCTTTGGAAAACATTGTGTTCACTTCTGTTCTACAACACTCAGAACTACATTATCCATCTGATGCCTACATGCTCCTGCCACAGTGTCTTTTGACGTCTGTAGTCATCTTTCTGTGCTATGGGACACATTTCTTGCAATGACAGGATGGTTTAGGTATGAGATTCTAATCAAAACCAGGTGATATAATAAGCGCAGACATATATTGACAAACTTATTCATTCCTGTGCTCTTGTGGTGACTTGGAAAAATAAAGCAGTTGGTCAATCCCTGAATTCTCATCTTTCTGCTTTTTCAGTAGTATAGATGTCATCATTTAGAAATTATTTTATTCCAAGCAAAGGATTATACCCTCTAGGCATGTGTATTGGCATATTTTGGGGAAAAACTGGTTCCAGAGTAGCCCTCATTTTTATCTTAATATGTTTCACTGGAAGAACAGATTCTTAAAGTCTACAGGCAAACTAGCAATGTTTTGAAAGAGATTTTCAATATATATAAGTGGCAACCAGGATCATGGTAGTTTTACGTTAGACTCTGTAAGGACTGTGTAAATGTTTTATTAGGCTGAAAAAAAGATTGATCTATGATTTAATAAAAATGTAAGAGGTAAGGCATTGCTTTTCACCAGCTCAATCTGTGCCATGATTGGCCTCACCTAAACACCAAAGTCTCTTAGATGGCTTATGTTTAATTCTGAAATGTCTAGTGCCTTGTGAACACGGGAAAAGTTTTTGGGTATAGCCAGACACTCCTAGTGAAGGAACAGGGAAGGTATATTGGTTTTGGTCCGTTATGACAGCTTGCACCAGTTTCTTCCACTGAGTACTGCTCAAAGGTGCAGTACATGAGCTGTCTTGGTTAGCAGTAGGGGGCTCCAGGCTGGAGGATTTTGGCTTTCTTGTTTTAATGGTCTTGTTCTGCTGACTGAGGCCAGGCTGCTATGCAGGAGAAGAAAGTATCCTTGGTTTCCTCCTGAAAGTTTTATTTGATTTGAGACTAGTAGACTTCATGGAGGAGGAGGAGTGGGGGATTCAAGTGCGTATTAGGATCTTCTAAAGGAGAAGGCTGTGGCAATGGGTGGACATCCATCATGAGGGAAGATATGGGGAACCTGCAGTGTGCCTGTGGTCTCTTCTGCTGAGAAAGCACATGAACCTTATCAGCCAGTCTTTTATGCATGTGGATATCTGGAGCTTCTTTTATCAGAATGGCCTCTTTCATTTTCTTCCTATGAATGCCTGGCATTTTGGACTCTGGTTTAAGCATTGTTTTTCATGCTTTCCAATATATGGAAACAAGGTCATGCATAGTAAACCTAGTCAGATGACTTCTTTCCATCAAGCTTTCTATTAGGATATAGACATGCTTTAGTCTCTCTAGGAAGAAATATTTCTAGTCCATGGATACTACCGGGGTTGTCACATATATCATTTCCTCAGGGCTATTTAGAGAGCAGAGGAAGCCCACTGTGTAAATAAAACTCATCAGCAATGGTTTATAAGCTGTACCAAACCAAAAATGTATATGTCATGTTACAGACAGGTTTATAAAGTCACAGAAATATTAAGTCCACTAACAAGATTCCACCTTCCCAGTAGCTTCTGTTGTTTGGAGTTTGGTTCTAGGCATTAGGTAAATGGGACCGTGGAGACACTGATGGGACTGTAGCCTGCCACTTACAGCTGTGCTGTAGTAGCTGCTGAAAGCATTACAGCTTCTCTCAGAGTAAATTCTCTGTGGACCCCTTCCCTTCCATTCCAGAGATAAAGTCATCTCTGAGAACATGGTGACATTATAAGGAAAGCTTGCATCAATTCTTGCCTTACTTGCCATCTTGAGCAAGGGCAGGTTAAAACTTCATCTCTAACTTAGATTCTCAAAATACTTAAGTGGCCAAATCCAATTGAGATAAATGGTATTAGGTGCTCGCCTGTGCTTGGCAGACTGTCCATAGCCAGGCACCAATTCCCAGAGTCACAAGATGAGATCTGAGTCTCAGCCATTACGATCAGAAGTTTCTAAGCCCTATAAATATGAACCATTTCTTTTTTGTCTCAAAAAAAGAAAAGAAAGAAACCAACAGATTCTGAAGATTATTTGATGCAATACTCTCCCACTCATTTTCACCCCAGTTTAACTTTATTTAATGAAAGAGAAATGGGAAATAAGGTAAACTTGAAAGGGCATGCCACTTGGAATACGTCAAAAGGCTTTGGCTTGGCTTAGTTGGGGCGTGCTCCTGTGGGTTGTTAATAGGGAAATCTTCAACATCTTAAGACATCAAATTTGCAAATCTGAATCTTATTGCCAGAGTAGGAGAAACTGCATTTCAAATGGTTCATGGCAGAAGTTTCAGCTCTCAGTACTTAATGAGGCATTAATGATGGGCCATTTCTCTATTCTAAACAGACAATTTATATTGGCAGATGTAACTGCGGGAAGAGAAGTGAAGCATCTTGTGTTTGAAGTGGAAGTTGTGCAAGTGGTGAAGGGCAAACTGCCGATGGCCTTCTCTCTCTGAAGCATCCTCTGTAGTTTGAACAGACGTTAACTACTATTCACAAACTACCTGTGGGTGTCTTTAAATATTTATTAGTTTCTCCCTCTTTAAAGTTAAAGCTTGCATCTGCCCACCATAAAACAAGTCCTTTAAGAATGGATATAGCTCACTGCCTCTCTACAGTGAAAGTTGGTATTTAGCAGAGGAGATAGAAGCTTGTGTCTGCAAGTGGAAATTAAATTGCTCATCCCCTTCCTGCTGTGTGGGCAGTTCTCATTCCTTCACTCTTGCCTCCTTAAGTTGTTCACTGCAAGTCTGAGGCAGTGTGAAGAAATAGCATCTGACTCTTCTGAAAAGGTCTGGGCCTCTTAAGGCAGACATTTCAACATTAAAAATAATAATTAAAAAAAGGTGTTTGTTAATTCACTCCAACTTAAGCTTTTAAGCACTGAATAATCCTTGTCAAGCAGCCAAGGACTGAAGATAAATACTTGTTACAACCACCATTTTATTTTTGGGAAAGCAGAAATGGACAATTATCCAGTGAACAGTACTAAGCAGGTTTAATGACACGCCTCCCCCCTCCCTCCCCTTTTTGGTATCTGAGTATGTAGAAACTTAATTATAGTGCACTTTTACATAGCAGTAATGCAAGCAGGCAGAGATTTGCTTTTGACCCACTCTCTTCAATGGACTCAGTTAACTTCTGATGTGTTCTGGTAGGTGGACACCTCAGTTCAAAGCTGAATAACACAACAATGTTTCTGTTATGAATTGTAATCATTCTATGTTTAGGAAAAAATTTATCTCAGAGTGGGAAGTGACTAACTAAGCTGACTTACTGATAAAACTGAGTATTTTCACTCAAATTTAGATTAAATACCAGTTTTCTGGTCAGGGCAGAAAATCTCTGCTACTGAACATCTGTACCCATTGCTGCAGTATTTAAGCACAGTCTCAATCTCTGCATAATTTAAGCATTAAGCTTAAAGCCTCCAGTGACACAAGCTTCTCCAAAGATCAGAAAAAGTAGAAACAGCAGTCTCTGCCATTAGCCTCAGGACCAGAATGAGTAGCATTAGTGGGGACATATTTTGCACCATTTGAAGCACGGAGACAGAAGCTGCTCTGCTCTTTGTTCACCCCGAGTACACTGGGCTGCCTGAGGCACAGATACTCCTTCTGCATGGCCTCCGGTCACAGCCATGTGTTCAGACTCTTAATCCAGTCCAAAAAGCTTGCCTGTAGCCACAGGGTGAATTTGGGAGGGTTAGTCGGCCTCTGCTCTGCGGAGTTTTGCCACTGGAGAAATAGCAATGGCAAAGGTGAACTTCATCCCTTTTCCACAGAGAAAGAAAAGCAACTTTACAGCACTTGCTCTCCCAGAGCTTTAGTGTGTAAGGGGTTTTCCCCTTCAGGTGCCACCCTGCATCTAATGCCTATTTTTCCAGTGCTGGTTGGGGTAGTGACCGATGCCATGAGGACGATCAGAGGGCTGGAGCACCTCTCCTGTGAAGACAAGCTGAGAGTTGGGATTATTCAGTCTGGAGAAGAGAAGGCTGCGAGGAGACCTTATTTTGGCCTCCCAGTGTCTGAAAGAGGCCTACAAGAAAGCTGGTGAGGGACTTTGTAGGATGTCGGGTAGTGATAGGACTAGGGGGAATGGATCCAAACTAGAGGAGGGTAGGTTTAGATTGGGTGTTAGGAAGAAGTTCTTCCCCATGAGGGTGGTGAAACACTGGAACAGGTTGCCCAGAGAGGTGGTGGAAACCCCATCCCTTGAAGATTTTAAGGCCAGGCTGGATGGGGCTTTAGTGGGAGGTATCCCTGCCCATGGCAAAGGGGTTGGAACTCGTTGATCTTCAGGGTCCCTTCCAACCCTGATGATTCTATGATTCCATGAGCTACTTTTCCTCTGCCAAACCAGCAGAGCACCAAGCTCCCTCTCCCGCCTGGTCCTGTGGGTTGGTGTGCAGTGATTAGCATGGTGCTGAGAAGTCCACTGTGGTCAGAAGGTTGGGAAAAGACCAGTGAAAGAGACAGTTCAAATGCTAGAGTATATCTGGAGAGCTAATAGGTACTTGAGTTGCATATCTGCTGGGAGGGCATTCCATGTTCCTGCCAAAGGTGGTGAATCCTCAGACTCTGGTAAGCAGAGTGCTAGGACAGGGACTTACAATTAGCATCCTTTGTGAGGTAGGGATCTGCACAAGAGCAACTGTCCTGAGCAATTTAATGTTGTGTGGGGTTTTTTTTATGTTTGTGGGTTTTTTTGGTCAGTTTGCTTTTTAGCTGTCACTAAACTGTATTGCCTAAATTTCACTATATGATTAGAGTGACCTGCAAAGGATGCAATACTTGCTTTCCATTTAAAATAATCTCACAGAGTTCCAAGTTCTCCTCCAAATGGAAAAGCAATTTTGGACTAGGAATTATTTCATTTTAATGTTGCCGTATTTCTACAATAGTAGATGATTAAAAAAATACTGTGGGGAAAAATATTGAGATGCTTGTTCTGGAAATGTCAGTAAAGAATTTTATGACATTACTATAACGCTAGTGGGTTTTTTCCTCTTGATTTTCTCAAAAATGAAGATTTGGCAAGGTTTCATTTACTTGATTTTACAGGATGTTGTCAGGTTGTAAGCATTTTTTAATTCAACCAGCTTTCCATATTGTATCTTTGCTGCTTTTTCTCTCATGTCTGTCATAGATTCATAGAATGTTAGGGGTTGGAAGGGTTCTCTAGAGATCATCCAGTCCAACCTGCCTGCCAAAGCAGGATCACCTAGGGCCATCTACACAGGAATGCATTCAAGAAGGTTTTGAAAGACTCCAGAGGAGACTCCGCAGCCTCTCTGTGCAGCCTGTTCCAGGCTTCATCACTCTCACAGTAAAGAAGTTTCTCCTCATGTTGCAGTGGAACCTCCTGTGTTCTAGCTTATACCTGTTATTTCTTGTCCTGTTACTGGGCACCACAGAGAAGACACTGGCTCCTTCCACTTGTCAGATCCAGTTGAAGGTTTTTTGTGTGTTTCCATGAAGATTATTTTTTTTTTAAAAATCAACTTACCCTTTAGAGAGCATCTAGATACTCCTCAGCTGTAAAATCAGCAGGCAACCTAGTAGACATGCCCTCCAGTGTTTAACATCTTCCTGAATGCTGCTGAGACTGCTCTACAGAGACGGTGTGGTTTCCAATGAAGAGTTATGGTGGTGACTATGCAGGTTTCTCTTCGCTAATCTATAAATATGAAAATGCCACCCAGAGTTAAGAGCTCATTTTCCTTGTGTGTATGGGCTGTGACATCTCTGATATGACTGGCACAGAGTGTGATAGCATCTATGGCAGCTGGGCTGAAATGTAGCTCTTGCTATTTTCTGCAGAGGGTTTTGCAGTGGTTATGTGCATCTCAGCTGCTAGGACTGCTCACCCACGCACAGCAGGATTCTGTTTGCCTAGAACTGGTGGGGCATTGTGACCAGCTAGGCCTTTCTTGAGTAACCAGGTAAAGTTTCTTGGCCACTGAATAATTTTCCAATGACTTTTAAGTACTACTTAACTATAAGGTTAAAATAACAGTACTGCTGTGTCTGTCAGCTCTGATATGATGTTCTGTAAGTTCAGGCTCATGTCAATGCTAAATTAACTATGTAAATTCTCACAACTCAAATCATACTACTTTACCTCCAAGCCCTCCCATGTACAGAAGGAGCGTTGTTTACAAGGGTCTTGAGCATAGATTGGGGCTGTTCATTAACTTTCTGTGGTTGAAATAGATAAGTAATAAGGAAACTTGTTTTATCAACTCAGAATGGCTTATCAGGAAGACTATGCACTAGTTAACAAGGTCAAATCAAAGTGGGGAAAAGATGTGGATTTTTGTTGGGGGGGGGGAAAAGGCCGTGTGAGAATGATTAAGGTTCCACCAAAAAATTTATTACCTAATCAGTCTGAAGTGGACTTTTCTCCCTGGGGATGACCCATCTATTTTGTTTTAGCCTGGTCCTCTGCAGCACTACCCGTGTGAGAGTACATTTCTTGTATAAATTGCTGAGATGTTGACATTTGGTGTCATTCCTAGTTAGATGCTTGCTTTGTCTTTATTTTTTTATGAGGCATCTGGGGATAAAACTTAAAGCTTCCACTGTATCTGTATCATAAATCAAACATTTTGCTGGAGGATAATGGTGCACTTAAAACAAAAGAAAGACAGAGAATTCAATCAATACAATACCTAAAAAGCAACAGCTTGTCTGCAGCTTGAATTGTAATTCATTAATTAGACTGAGCATTTACATATTTATTACGGTATCCTGGTTTTGAAAACAACAAAGAATGAATTAATCCTTCCAGTGCATTTGATCAGTGTATGAAAATCAGAACAAATTTTTTTTGCTGTGTGTTTATTTTTTGTACATAATTTGAGTAACGTACACCCCTGGGTAAGGCTTGTGGAGAAATTCTAGAGAAGTTAATTCAACTATTCTACTGTTTTAGTTCACTTTCTGTAAATGTTTAAGAGAAGGATTTGTTCATGCAGTCACATAATGAAACCTCATATTTCAGCAGTCAAATGCTCCACGCCTTAATCCACGTACTCCTGTAAAATAGCTTTTGTGTGGAATTGAACCCTGCAGATATGTCCACTGCAGGACTGTGCTTTCCCATCTCTAGTACTCGCAAAGGGAATTAAATGGGAGTGAACAAAAAAGTATTTGAATGTTCTCTATGGAATAGATCTTTAAACTTAAAAAAATTTAACTGTTTGGCACTATTGTGTCCCTTAAGCTGCTTCCATCCTGAGAAGTGAGTTGAAACTTTGGTACATCTATATTTCAGAGTCAGAAGGGTTTGATATAAACAACTTTACTTGTGAATACAGATAGCCTCCTTTTTTTTTCTCTTTTTTCTCTTTCCTTCCAGCTCATTGCTTGCTGCCATGAGTACCTCTGCGGTCACTGCCAGTGCTTGTGCTGGCAGAAGAGCTGGACCCCAGTGGTCCAGTCCAGAGCTATTCATGTACACAGTGCCCCCATTGCTCCAAGTTTGTCTACTGGGCAGGCACTGTACCTAAGAAGCCTAACTTCTGGCTGGCAGCTGAAGCAACTTCAGCACTTGGCTCTACGGGGCAATACATGTGTTACTAATTATTACAAACAACACTTAGTGGCTCAGTCTAAATTCATTTAAATATAATCAATTTCCTGGATGTGGCAAGAGCAAGTTGAATTTTTTCAGTTGACCATGAATGGGCAATAGAGATTGTTACCCATCTAGTTCGTGTGCCTGGAGAGGGAAGATGAAAAGTTTAGGACTGTTTGCAGAGGTCTGCAGATTACTCCCAGACTTCAAACAGAGTGTGTCTTTGTAAGATTATGAAATGATACTGAGCTGTGGACAGTATTTTAGTGCCTATGGCAGAAGATCAGGCTTTCTGTTTTACCTCATTTGACTTTCAGCCCTGCAAACTCCTCATTCACCTATTAGCCACAGCCAAATCATGGCTTAGGTACGTATTTGTCACGATCCCTGCTAAAGAAAGAGTGCCTTGGAGATGACAGTTGTTTCCAAATGATACATCTCAGTGAAATATCAAAGTAATGCAGAGGATGAGTCTGTAATCATTGCTAACTGGGTTAAGACCACCTCAGAAACTCCATCTAATGCATCCTGGATAAATGTATCTCTAGAGCCAACTTCTAGTGTTTTACGAATTGTCTATAACAATTGTTGTGGTTTTTTTTTTTTTAAATAAGCTTCAGGCACACAAGTATTTTTCTTTCAATAAACATGTGCTTTCCTTCTTGAAGTTTTTGAGGTTTGCTGTGTGTTCAAGAGCTTTTCATCCGTCTAAACTGTGTCACTTATAAAACGGTTACAAAACTAAACAGGCAGGCCTCTGTTATGTTTAATATGATCTTACTTTAATACACTATGTTCCTGATAAGGAATCTCATGTCTGAGCTCTGTTTCACCATCTCAGGCTTTTCAAAGAAGTGTATCATAACATCTTCCATTAAAACCTTCAAGATGCCTTTTCCACTTGTCTTCCTCTCTCTTTTTTTCTTTTTTTTCCCCTATTGTACAGTGAGTTGATTTAGGAGTCTTGAAGTGAATTTCACAAACTTCCTCACAGGTTTCACTGCAAGGAGGAATATAATGCTACCACCTTTTTTTTTCTGTGGAAAAGTGATACAAGAGGCGAGTGATACAAGGTGTACAAAATAAAGACGCGTTGTCATCCTAGTAGTAGCCAGTGCAAGTGTGCTGAATATTGGTATATCAGACCTTTACACCACTTGTCTATCTGCCTCTCGAATTTCATGGCAGGGAGTAGAGACAACAATACTCATATGTAATTTTTGCACACTATGTTACAGTTTAATAATGTGTATGAATAGCAGAAAAGTGACTATAGGCAATAGGTATCTGAAGTGAGGGAAGTCTCCTTTCCTCAGTGAAGGTTTTGTTGTCTTCAGCTAAGCATGTTTCTTCTTTTTCCTGAGCAAAACTTAATTTTAGTAAGCCCATAGCGGTAAACACTTTGAGGAATCACTTCTGATTATTTTACAATGGCAAGTATAGGTCAGAGCTAGCAAGGAGGCCTGTTAGTCAACCAACGTAAACTGAAAATTGACCCATAAACATGACTGACAGTTCCTCTTTGGATTGCAAAAGAGAGCAGAATAGCTTGAGAGGAGTTATGGAGAAATATCAGTTTGATTTATGGGCACTGAGCTTGCTGTGGACTGTATATGAACATGGATCTTAAGAGCTACCACTTCTTGTTTGAAGTGAATCTTTAATGCCAGTGTAAACTTTGCAGAGAAAAAACAGAGTATACACTGTTCATCCCAGTAAGAAAGAGCTGGGAGTAGAAATATAAAATCAGCCAAAGAAATTGGGATCCAAAGTTGCACTCTTGCCCTATATTGTTCTTATGTAAAGCCTTAATTTTGTCTTTGAATTCAAACAGATAGAGAACGGATTGTTAATCTACATAACCAAGCTCATTTTGTAAGGTTAGCACAGCTGAAAATCTGAAATCCATATGAAAAATGAAACCACATTTTGATGTGGCTTGCAAGGGTCCAACACCTATGAAGTCAGAGGATTCACTGCTAAGATATGAACCCCAATACTAGGTATTACATGTCTGACATTTGTTAGAACAGCTTGGGGATCTTTCTCCGATGTCTTCTGTTGAAGTTTTGCCAGTAGCTAACTCGTCAAAACCAGTTTCCGTCAAAACTAGCTTTGGGCTTTTCAACTCTGGGAAGAGTCACTGAGGAAATGAATTAGCCAATTTTCACTCCTCTTCCTATCTTGGAGCAGGCTACTCTGGATATATTCTCCCTCGATATAAAATTGATTTTATTTATTTTTTTTTTTGCTTTTTAGACAATCTGAATTATCTCACTTTCATTGGGACAAGATCACGTTTGGAAATATTTAAATTGTACATGAGACAAAAATGTTAGATGCTGTTTGGGTAGTCCTGGAACAGAAAAATGACAACAAGCTTATTGTAAAGGAAAACATAAACTCTAGCTGTATGAAAGGTTGTTCCCTTCCAAATTCTGGGAACCAAAATTAATTTGACGATGTCAAAATATTAGGTCTGCAAGAGTGAGATGTCTTAGGGTAAATATTTGTTTAATACTCAGTATTGAGCTGAGGTTCACGTAGTCAGTCCTGTTCTTAGAGTTTAAATCCAGGGGATGCTCAGAGCAGCTAGAATCAATGAAGTGCTACGAAGCCAGGAGTATTTATTTACCTGTACTTTAGTTACAGGCATGATGTTTTAAAATTTGTATCTTGGAGGGGGAAAAGAGAAACAACCCCCTTTTTCTTATCTGCTTTTGTATGATGTCTTGCTTACAAAAAGTCCTTGAGGAGTGTTCGTTTTCTGTGTATGATTCTGTATGACTCAAGTGCCACAACTAGTTGCCTGCTGGGCTGGTACTTGAGTCAATACAGCTTTGCCTAGGAAAGTAGGATCTTTCAGTTGCTTAAATATCCATGTTCTAAGGCAATCCCCAAGCCACCCACAAGAACAGCGATTAAAACCAACTCTGAATCCTAGAACAGAGGACCAAGAACTTCCAGATCTATCTTTCAAACTTACGGCTGTTTTTGTGACAGTTCTGATTCTCCAGCTACAAAACAACCCAGATTTATAGTGTTGCAAGATGCCTTAACTCACATTTTAACCAGAGAGAATAATTTTCTCTGAATGAGAGGCTGTGGGTAGATATACTGCTCTTAGGAGTATCTGGAAAGGACACTTAACAGAGGATGGGGTCACAAAGGCTTGATTCAGTTCAGATGGCTCTAACCCTGTAAGATTAACTTCCTAATCTGGTGTGACTGTATATTTTGAGACAAAATTAAAGGTTTTCATCTGAAGGATTTTTTCTTTCCTAGCAATATTTTCCTTTCCCCTAGGTATAATATGTTCTTTCAGCTGGAAAAAAGTAGATTATTTTCTATAGATTTATTGTCCTCTTGTCTCTGTACCTCATCTTCCATTCCAAGTAATTTATGGATATTCTTCCTTACTAATAGCATAAAGTAGAACTGAAGAGTGATTGACAACTGAATTCTCTTTAGATGACAAAAATATAGCACAATATTTGAACCAGTTAAATGAATGAGGATGATGAATTTTCAGAAGTTATGGCACTTCACTTAACTGAGAGCCTAGAAATAAGCACCCTAGCATCTACCTGAGAAGTTTGTTTAACCAGGATGCATTCTAGGAAATTTAAGACATGTGAAGCTTAATGGCAAAGGCTGCTGATTTGCAAGGGTAATAATTTTATTCAACTGGACTTTTTTCATCTGATTTAGTGATTCTCAGGTCTTCTATCAGTCTCCTTACTTACTCCTTGACCTGCTAAAGCAGTGTTCACTTTCATTGTACCTGTATCTCATGAATGCCTTAATTTAATTCTCAGTTCTCTCTGTGGTTGATAGCTGGCTGATTTTCCACCACTATGCAGTTAATCAGTCTGTGTATAAAAGGCAGATTAATCAAGGCTTTGTATAGTCTTTTGTAACTTGTGTCCTTTTTATAATTGCTGTAATAGGTTGCTTTATCTCTACTACTGTGTGTTGAGAGGAAGAGCAGTGTGGGAACATTTAAACTATGTATGGAGACTTTAACAGCTTCATGCAGTCCCAATATTTTTAAGGATATGGTGCATCTCTCTGGCTTAAGTGATTAAAAAGAACAACAATATAGAGATTACTTTATTAGTGCTTTGTCTAAGCTCTGAAGCACACACAAATATGTTGCGGTCTCTTTAAAACCCTAAGGGAAGTAATTTCAGTCAAATTGGAATGTCTTAAAGGTTTTTCTGTAAAAGTACAAATCACTCTCAAAGGTAAACTTTGTTTGAATGTGAATTCTTTCAAATTTATCAGTTGTAATAATATAGTTACTGCCTCTACAATCAACATGCCAATACTGAATATGCCAGGCTTATTTTCCATAAGCTCCTTTGTGTAGTATGTGAAAACGAATTGTGGTATAAGTTCAGCAAACTATTTAGCAAGAAGTAACCCGAATTAAATTTTCATACATTTAGTTAAGACAACAGACCACACTGAGTCTTCCAGTGGTTTTGTACTGCTATAGGATATAGTTCTATACATGTGTCCTTCTTATGCTTTAAAGATGCTTTCTCATGATCACATCGCTGAGCTCAAAAACATCTCCAGTTTCCAAGTCTTTTGCTTTTTTTACAAAGGGCTACTCATACAAGTGAGATTGCAAGGTGATTTTCTTGGATATGTTATCTGTCGTTGAAAGTTTACACTAAAATCCTTCATTGATTTATTAGAATTAAACAGGAAGGGCTGGCTTTAAATTCTGTGTTGGAGTGTTTTTCATCCAGGGACCTACTGAGCTACCAGAGTCAGTGTTCTGTAGGTCTGATTTCTGTAAAGTTGTGGTGGAGTCCAGATAAGATTTTCTAGACATCTGCATGATATTGTGCTGAATTCCTGGCTTCTCTGAGACTCCCTCCACCGGTACAGGCAAGTGCTGACCCTCTGAGGCTCGTGATTGTTCCTTGACTGCTTGGAATTTTGGGGCCCTGGCTGTCAAGCTAGCTTGCCTCAGAACTCTTACAAAGAAGGTTTTGGGGTGCCTATTTTGATTCTAAACTGAGAAGAAATCAGGTGGTGGTGTATGGAAGTCTCATGGGTTGACACTTCCCAGTTCTGTTCAAAATGGAGACATGAGGTTAACAAATGCAAGTGAACCTGATGGTCGCAGAGATATAGGCAGGAGAGAGAGATTTATTTTTGGTTTTGAGCTTAAATGAAAGGGCAGATCTGTAAAGGAATACTCAAAAACTGTTTCAGACAGCGGCAGCCACAGAGGAGCAGATCCTGGACCAGTTAGTCAGAGGTAATGTGTCAGGGAAGGAAGCTCAATGATAGAGGAGAAGGTGTAAGTATGGCTTGAATCCTTCGAAAAAAAACCAAAACAAAAAACAACAAACAACAAAAAAACAACACAAAAAAAAGCCCCAAGCAAACGAAACCCCACAAATTCACAAACACTGACTTAAATTATCAGTGAATAGTTTGAAAAACTTGGTTTAAAGAAATTAAGCTGTTTCAGAGTTTCAAAAACAAGGTGTCAAAACTCACGTCTGGTTCTATGACTTTAAAACACTGAGGGTGTTTTTTTTTCTAGCTCAGTTTAATGTTACGAAAAAAAAGAACCCTTCTGGCTGTGGCCATGTATGCCAACCATCAGCCAGGAGTAAAGTTTTACAGCTGACTTCTAAACCCCTGAGAGATGGGTTTTCTAATGGAAATACTGACAGCCTCTTAACTTGAGCAACACTAGCAGGCGCCGTTATAATAAATGAGACTGAGACACACGATACAGGCCCACAAGGTAATTAATGGCTAGAGCAAAATAAAATATAGACGCAGCATCCCGCAGAGAGCATGACTCAATGGAGCAAACTCGTAATAAAGCACAAAGAATGTCTGTTTAGTAAAGAGCTGTGTGAAACTGCTTGTAAAATAAATCATGAGCTAGGGCTAGCTGAGCTCTCTGTGTGTTTCTTTTAAAATAAAGGATTAAAAAACTCCCCTCAACTATAAAAAGCCATTTTTGGCAATGCCGAAGCGCAACATGTAATGAAATGAGAAGCAATGAATTGCAAAGTGCACCTATGAAAACAAGCTCTTAACATGCTTCTCAACTTCTCTGCTATATTTCTAAGACAACACCTCTACAACCTAATCTTACTTTTTAATCAAGTAACTTTTTGACTAGCTGTCGTTCTGATTCTAAACCAATTGCCTTCTCATTTGGAATGCTTAATCTCCGCATTGTGCAATGTCGTGTGTCAAAGCAGGTATCAAAAGAATTCTTATTCCTCAATTTCCTCATTTAAGATGCTAAGGTTTCTTTAAAAAAAAAACAAACAAAAAAACAAACCACCATAACAGAAAAACCTAACCCAACAAAAAACCCCACAAACCAAAGGAAGAAAAAAAAAAAAGAAAAACCAAACCCCAAACCAACCCCTCTAAACTGTGTTGTCTCATTTGATTATAACTGCAGTGCTTGCAGAGAAGCTGTTCTTTTTGGTTTATGCAAAGCTATGCCCACTCGTAGGTGCTTGTTGTTAATTTAGCCTATATTCATGTTGCTATGGCAGAAAAGTAAGTTACTTCAGATTCATAAGCCAAATGAGTTAGACAATGCAATGAACATATTCCTATCTACCAACTCTGCAAATCTTGGAAGGGAACAGACTTACCGCTGAAGTTAAACTAAGGTGCAAGTGTATACCATATCACTGCTACTTTAATCTTCTCCAAACAGTGTTGGCAAGACTCAATCCTCCATTCCTTGACTTAGGAGTAAAAATACTTGATAAATTATAAACTCTAAGCTTCTGTGACTTCAATCACTTGCTAATTAGCATGTAAGAATATCAGAGCCCGCTGTTTAAAACTGATGACTATGAAGGTGAAATATGACAGCGCTACAACACCGAAGTTAACTTCTTTAGATATAAACAGTGTAAAGCACAGGCATAGGAAAGTCTTATCCAAATTTTTGTGGTGTGTTTTGTGTTTTTTTTTGTTTCTGCTTTTGGTTTTCTGTATCCTAAGGGGGAAATATTGAAAGTGGCTTTTTAGGTTTTCCATGTTTGTATTTGTCTTGATTGTGAAGCAGTGATCTGCTTAGTTTCAAGCTCAGTATAAGAGGGAAATACTACACACGCCATCTTCATGACATACTGTTGGAACCTAAAATACTTACATCATCCACACTTTAAAAATTACTGAAGAAGGTTATTTATTTTCTACCTTTAAACAGTCTACTAGTTAATTTTGCCAGAGTTTAAATTTCTTGTTATTTTTGGTAGGCAAGATGCCTTGAACTCAAGACTATTATTTTCATGTTATGATAGTGATACTTTTATTATTATTCTGCATGTTGAACATAGCTAATCACAATAAGTAGCTTTATACAAGTGGGACCAGTCCCCTTGGAAATGTAGAATTCTCTTGTGATATTTGAAGCCTAAACTACAAGAAGTAATCCAGGAAGAACCCAACCATCCTTGTCAGAAACCTGGGGGCCCCAAAACAAACCCTTACAAATTACATCCAGTAAATTTGAAGATATTCCCACTGCCTTGCACTTTGCTTTGACTCTAAGATGTGGCTGGTTGGTATAAATGTTTTCCTCAGCTGCTACAGTCACATGAGGCTTATGTTGGAGATATCTTAAGTGTGTAAATCTCAGCTGAACTGCAGTATGGGCCCTGATTCTCCTTTTTTTCTCTCTAAATTCTTGGATACTAGCTCCATTTCAGAGCTGGGTTATGGACTATGAATGATTTTGCAACATTGAGTAGAACAACACCGAAGTCCTTTAAATGTGGGCCATCCTCCTTCCCCAAACCCAATTCCTCTTGTAGTAGACCAAAAATGATTTGCAAATCAGTATTTTTAATTTCAAAAATCGCGTATTTACAAAGACAGAAATCTCTTATGCCTTCTAGTTGTACTGTGTAAGAGTGAATTGCTGATCTGCTGTCTGGAGTTTCTAACGTAGATTTGTAACACTAACTAGCTGAATCTCATGGCCTGATTTATAGAGAGACTGCAGAGGAGTGCCCACATATTGCTGATTTAAACTGGATCAGTTATCTAAATCTTTACTGTGCATACAAAGAGCCAGGAATTAAATTTGGTACGCTTGACACTTTTCTGAATGTCAGTGAGAGAACTGAGATATGCAGGGACAGGGGCTTTTTATTTTTATTTATGATTTTTTTTTTATACATTCAACACCATTTGTATCTTAGATCTGTGTGATGATTGGGAAACTATATTGATGGCAGATCAGGTTGTTACTTTGAAAGTCGTAAGGAATTTGTAGTGTTTGTATTGGATGACACAGTAGAATTAGAAGCTTAATTATTTATGTTGAGAATTTTTTTAAACATGGCAAAACCAGTACTTTAATCACAGCATTTGAACTTTGCGTGTCTTGTTCAACCCTATGGAAACTGGAACCTGATTTCTGATAAATTTTGCTCACGGGAAATATTTATATGTATGAATGTATAAGTAGGAAAGGCTAATAGCCATGGCTAGTGACTGAAAAATCAGACAATAGCACCGTGGAAAAAATATTCCTGCCCATTTTTGTCACCCCCATTGCAGTATCTGCATCTTTCAATGAATTCCTCTGAAGGTTATCGTGGTTTGACTGCAGAGTCTGAAGTGTGAGAAGTCTACTAAAATCACTTTTGTTTCTTCAAAATGCATTTATATTCAGGCTCAAAAAGGCCTTTTGAAGCCCTGAGTCAAAGAATCACCTATTCCACCCCAGTGGGGGAAGAAAAAGCAGCTTTATCCTTTATTTTTAAAGGACAGTCCAATTCTCTTATAGTTGCCTTGCATCAGAGAACCAAAGCCTGTCTTCCTTTGCTAGGATAAAGCTAGAATTGAGAGAATTGCATGGGTCACGTCCATCATCTACATGTATTTGTGCTCTGGGTGAATGCTTGTGGAAAAGGGACAATTCTGTGGTGGTGGTGAGAAAGTTTACTGTGTGGTGTGCCGATTCCAAGCCTTCTCATTCTGTGAGATTATTTTTTTTTTGTTCTTGTTGCCTTAAGAAGACCATTGGTCTTAAATTGCTGTGTTGAGGCAGGTCTGTAGACAGTCATATGTGTTGCTCTTTTTCAAAGCCCACTCCCATCATGTATACTTGCGTTCCAGCTCAAATTTGAATTTGACTATTTTCAAAATGTCCTGAAGAATGAATATAACTGTTTGAAAGAGCAAATTTGATATGCAGCTATATGGGAGATCTTTGAAGACTGACTGTATCCATGCATGGCATCGATTTAGGTATGTTTTTGTTGGTAAGTGTTCTATTGGGGTAGCTTTAGTTCTTAATTATTTTCATAATGACCTATTTCTTAATCTCTTTTCCTGTTTCTAGTCAGAAATCACTTCCATAGATAGTGATAGATAGGATGCACTCAGTGTAGGGGGTTTGAGTAAGGGTGGAGTACAGACCTATTTCTATTTCCAGATCGAGTTGGAAGTGCCTACTTCAACTCATGGTTGAATTTTTGCTTTACTGGGATGGTGCACAGAGCACTTAGCCTGGGTCTGAATTTAGTCTTGTGCCATATGTTTTATCTGGCAGCATGTCCTCAGCTTGACCTATAGTATCCTTCACCAAAGGTCTCAAAACTCTCTATAGCTCTAGAGTCAAGGGGTGCCACATCCAGCTGGTGTCCAGTGACCAGTGGTGTCCCCCAGGGTTCAGTACTGGCTCCAGTTCTATTCAACATCTTTACTGATGATCTGGATGAGGGGATCGAGTCTACCATTAGGAAATATGTGGGTGACACTAAATTGGGGGTNGGAGACTCAGGGGAGACCTCATCACTCTCTACAACTACCTGAAAGGAGACAGGTGGGCGTCAGGCTCTTTTTCTAGGCAGTTAGTGACAGGACAAGAGGGCATGGCCTGAAGCTGCGCCAGAGGAGGTTTAGGTTGGATATTGGGAAGCACTTCCTCACAGAAAGGATCATTAGTCGCTGGAATGGACTGCCCAGGGAGGTGGTGGAGTTGCCATCCCTGGAGGTGTTTAAGGAAAGATTGCATGTGGCACTTAGTGACATGGTCTAACTAGGTGTTGTGGTATTGGGTCATAGGCTGATCTTGGGGGTCTATTCCAGCCTCAACAATTCTGTGATTCTGTGATAGGCAGCATACTAGGGTGAGGTAGACCTTGGTCTAGAAGTGTTGCAATGCAATAGCAAATATAAGGGTTAGGTCTCCTGCATGACAGAGGCTAGGAGCTAACAAACAGGAAATCTCTGCCTAAACCAGAAGCAGCTGATCCTGACAAGTCAGGATCCCAGGTGCAGTTTGCACTGCATATGTGGTCATGATCTAACTGCCCAAAATACAGTGGTTAGATAGCCAAACATTTCAGTCCTTACACCCTAAAATCGTTAGCCAAGAGTTAATTGAATTCACTTACTGCATAAGCGTAACTCATCTCAAACTGTGTTTCAGTGCACAGAATGTTACTTACTAATGGGTTGACATTTATAGAGAAATTGATGGCATTTAAAATATATCTTTATGGATGTGTTAAACGGCCATATTAAGCAAGCTCATGTTTCAAGTGTCACCTGAATGTTAGCTGTACATCAGTTTTCAGTGTCTGGAGAATACAGCAATCTTGAGGAGGGAGCAAACATGCTTCCTTATCGAAATTATTAGTGGAACCACTGAAAGATTTGTGGCTAATACGCTGACAACCAAACATCTGAGACACACAGGCTAGAGTGGTCCCTCTGAAGTTAAAGGCAGCGCCCTGGTCTACTTCAAGTGGTGTCTGGAGTTCATAACCTAATTCTTGGAGAATTTTGCTGTGTGGGAAGAGAGGATATTTCCCTGAAACTGGAGTCTTGCTGACCTTGCTGCTCGTGCATTAAGGAGGCTCCCCTTATGTCCTTGCTGGAGATCTAGGTGCTTCCTTGTGTGTAGATCTCTGGGGGAAAAATTACAGATCAAATATTTGGCTCTTCTGTCAACCAGTAGATAACTGTCAGGTGGGTAGGCTGATGTGTGACCTGAAATTAGACTCGCACCTTTCTTTTTTTTCTTTATAGTGTTCTTTAAGACAACAATAAAATCACCAGCATCCACTTAAGACTTTTTTTCCTGAATCTCATCTCTAGATTTGCAATAAATTTTTATGATAGATGATTTATAGTGATGAATGCAAGCAGTAAACTGAGAGGAGGAAATTAGAGGTTTCTAATCCTGGGTACCAGCATCTTAAAAGGAAAGCAAATTCATCTGGAGACTAGCTAATCTATTTTTCCAGTAAGTACAGTCAACTTGGCAATAAAAAAACATGATGGACTGTGGATCAGTTTTAACAGAGAAACTCTGAGAATAATTCCAATGTTTATTTTTAAAAATAAAAAGCTAAAAACCTATCTGGGGCATTCTAGACTTGAGATGGAGGTATTACATATCATGTGAAACAAAACTTGGAAATTGCCTTTCCATTTTGTTATCATTCAGGCAGACGAAGTCCAGTATTAAATACTTAAAGCGATTTTGGTCTATCAATACACAAAATTAAACACTTTTGCTCATATATGACTGTTCCACATAAAAAAATTGTAATAGCACAAAAATGAGAGTAATTCCTAGGGAACAATTTCCTTTATGGTTACTCAATCTATGGAAAAATCTTCGAAGAAACGTGTCCAAAGCACAGAGGGAAAATACGAATGTCACCAAAACAGTTATGATCCACAGAAAAATTGTGAAGATTATTAAGAATAGTGTATAGCCCACTCTAGGTAGCACTAAAAATAAGTAATACTGAGGTACCGGAAAAAAGGGAACTACTTCTTTCTTTGTCCTACAACAGTCTACTCTTTACAAAATGCCATAGCTGCAGACTCTCTTCCACAGAAATGTTTCTAAAAGTATTTCTGAAGACATCTTCTGTTTCCTTTTGAATACACTTGACTTTCATATATGACACCTTTTACTTTTTTCCTTCATAGACTCTCCTGGAGTTTTGTTTGTGTTCCCTTACACAGTAATTCCTCTCTTTAATGATCTTCCCTTTGTGCATGGGATGAGCACACGATTTGTTTGTGGTTAACACTGTCCTGCTTTCACTGTAGTTTGTTTTAACTCCATTGCATCCTACATTTGTTGTAGGATGTTTTTATTTCTTTCTTGAGCACTCCACATAGTTTTCTCATTTACTATGTGGTCATTTTACTCCTGCTGTCACCACAGTTCCTGACTGTCGCTTATAACTGTTTCAGTGCCTGTTCATTTTTATGCTTAATTATCAAGAGCAGAACTCTAGTGCTTAAATTAATAGTTGTTATTTTTGCCATCAAAGGAGAATCTTTGTTATCGTTTCTAAATACAGTAGGTAGTGGTAGAATCATGTTTGTCTTTCAAAGCAGGCTGATTACGGAAAAACAGTTTGTTGTTGAACATCTTAATGGGAAGAAGATTTTTCAGGTCTCTAACTATGGATAGTTAGTACCATACTGAACCAATTATTTTGTACTTTGGTGAAATACTGTAGAGCGCAGAATAAGCTGATAAGTCTCTATTTCTTCAGAATTTCCTTGCCATCTCTGTTTCAATAACCAACAAACCTGCATGCAAACAAGAGCCAGTATAGCTTTTTCTTCCCTTGAGTGTGTTATGAGGAAGATTTAGAGCAGCTTGTATGCAAGAATGCTATTTTTTCATTCACTTTTACTAGATTTTTAATTTGTCTCTCCTTTTCTCAGCCAGCTGTGTTCACCTCAATTTATAGTGTATTCTGATTTTTTTTCATGTTTTTTTTCCCTCCCTGATTCTTCTTTCTGCTGCTAGTCACATCTGTAGCTCGTGACTACATCCTTTTAAAACCAATGAATGGATCAGTGCTCATATTTGCCTGGCCAAATTTGATCCATGGGGCAAATCAGTCTGTGCCACTCACTCTTTTCTTATGGCCTTATGCTGTGATTAAAGATAATAAGAAGTGACAACTACCCGTATGGGATGAGAAGTTATGTGTTACTGAGGCTAAAGTGGTTTACAAAGGTTTTTTGAAAAATAGTATGGATTTTAGTGTTAAACTACGCAGAAAGAATGGTTCTAACCCCTTTTGCCACCTTTTTCAAATGGAACAGAACAATCTTTCACTCTTTAATCTTTATCTCTCACTCTTATTTCTTAACCTCTGACTTCTTTCAATGTCTGTGCTTCTGTTAGTAGCATCTCCATTTTACTACTTTAGTCACCAGAAGTTTATTCTACTAAGTTTTCTTCAGTTAACTTACTTTTAGCCTTCATGGTTTATACAAAATCCATGGCCATTGTGTCCATGCTGAGAGCTGTGACGGGTGCTACTGTTGATGTGGGGCCTCATGATGTTTGACGCCATCTGATTTCTTTGGTCTGCCAGGGTAGAACACCTAATATATGGGATTAAAACAAACTAAATCCTGCAGCTAGGACACAGAAGTTGATTTTAATGGGTGGTTCATAGTTGTTCATATATATGAGGCATTGTTTAATTACACCCCAATACTGGACTGCTTGTGAGAGCATCAAGGTTGAGAGGAGGGAGACTATCCAGACTGGGAACTGGAGTGCAGCATTTCTGAGGTCTTGTCCATGTGCAAGTTAAATGAACACTGGGATACTTTGATGGGTTCCCATAATACTGTGACTCTCTTTTTGAACAGGCTGACCTGTCAAGAGGCCTAGATCTGCAACTTTTTGCACCTCCTATGGCCTAAAAGCCCAGGGATGTTTCTGGATAACGTCTGCCAAGCAATCTTGTATTATTCATAGCAAGGTCAAGCAGAAATGCTGTCTATACCAACTCAGGTGCTTTTAAGAGTCTTCTGCTAAACTTTTCAGTGTAGGAATAGATGGGGATGATAAGCCAGCAGGGACAAGGAGCTTCTAGAAGACTTTTCAGTAGAGGAAATTAGATGAACATGTTTAATATCATAAATAGGCAGCTTGGTGAGCATTCCCATTGCCCTTGCAAGCCTTTATATTTCTTTATTATAGTATGTATGGCATGATTTTCAAATCATACATACCATTATAACACCTGATAACTGTGTTGACTTGGCCAAAAGAAGCTATTCTGATAGATGAGAGATGAAGAACAGCGTTCTACAAGTTCTGCTGGAGTATGACTAGTTTGAGTATTTATAACTGGGGAGGTGGGGGAGAGGATTTACCTGAAAAAAAAAATGTAGCTTCTACAAATGACCACCTCTTTGGGGATATCACTGTTCAGAGTCTTATAATATCCTAGGGAAGCCACTTTTCCCACAGATCCAGAAGGAAACTTGGAAGATAAGGAAAAGGCTGAAATAAGATTAGTGTGCAGGAGGTGGTTTTTTTCCCCCTATAAATATTTCTTCTTTTTTACAAGTACCAAAATCAAGTGCTGTGTTTCCTGGATTTACTATCACTTTGGAAACAGAATTCACTGAGAAAGTAAATGATGGCTAGGCAGATGACTGGTCCATAATTGGATAATGGTTTGCTCTGTGTCCTTTTTTTTTTGCAACAGGTCTACGGTTTCGAAGCGATCAGATCCAGACTATAAAAAAAGATGGAACACTGACTAATATAAACCAAAAGAGAACACTGATGATCGTCCAGCGACCTAGGCAGGACTGTGTTACCTGAAGTCCTATTAAAGCAGCACTGACACTCTTAGACTTTATTCAGACTTTTCAAGTGCAACATTTGGACCCTGATGCAAAAAAAAATAAAATCAAAGCAATTGCCCATTGCCCTCCCTCTCTTGCTCCTTTTTCAACTGACATTACCAGAGAATGAATAGTCATGCATTATGCAGCACAATTATTCTATGGGAAAAGCTCACAGACATCTAAATTAATGGAATAAGTATGTCAGCTTCCAACTGCTAAACTCAGAGGATTTTGAAGCAGAGATACAGTTGCAACAGCTGGTTTCTTTAAGAATTCTAAATAAATAAATTTTTAAAAATTAAATACGCCTACATGCAGCATCTTTTGACCGAGTTGCAAAGAAAGAATCCCCATTGCTTATACTCTTACCCTAACATATTGCTTTTCATGCTTTCCCCAGAGTATGGAAAGAATGCTGCAGATGTTCTCATTTAAGCATTCTGTGTCTTGTCAACTAGGCAAGAAAAAAGTCACTGTGAAAAGTGGTAACCACTTTTCAGAATGAAAGCTATTAAATGTTTTCCTTCTCCATCATGGCAGGATTTCTTTTCACGTGAGTGCTGAACTTTAAATAAAACCATTTTTCACTTTCTGGAGAGTGTTAGGAAGAAATGTTTATATCAAATTTAAAGTAAGTTCAAGATTTGAATTGGTTTCAAGTTTTTGTCCTTTGATTTTTTAAGCAGTGTTCATGAGTTCATACCGTAAAATGGTGAACAGATAGCGAAGGATTTAGTTAGGCTAGTGAAAGATTGAAGTTAATACTGATGGATGAGCAAACCCAGACATATCAACTGTGATTTCAACCTGAACAGAACTGTAAAGGCAGTTTCAGATTTGATATAGGTCAAATATATATCTGGAATTTCATAGTATTTGACTTTCTGCTTCTGGCTTTCATGTTTCTAATTCAAATTTGTTAGTTGTTTACTGTTTTCTTCTTGTTATAATTTTAAGGAGTATGTTCCATTTTACCATTATATAAAAAGGAAGAAAACTTGACTAGCAAACGGCACTGTTATCATTAGACTTCTAACTGCTTGTCTATAACAGTGAAAGGTTACATCTAAGTGATAAAGTGATTATCTTAAAATAAACAATTAGCTAACCATGTTAAGGAATACAATCAGATAGCTTTGGGAGGTAAACTAAAGCACTTAGTAAATAGAAGATATTAATATACCAACATAAAAGCATGCATAAAAGCTCCTTACTATTTTAGCACGAATTATAATTCCATGGGTTGAAAGGCATTGGTCAGCGGAGCATAAATCAGTTCAGAAAATCAGGCTTGGAAAAAGGGATGTGATTTGAATCAGATGGTCTTCTGAGGCACTTTTCTGACCTCAGCTGGAGAGAAAGCTCCCTTCACTATGTATGGAAGTCCAGATTTCTACTGTAAAATCGTGCTTCCAGGGAAACAGGCCAATAGCTGGCCCTCACTTACATGGAAGGAAGAGCCTTCCCTTGTTCTAGAGGGAAGGAGAATTTTCACAAATATCTCTGTCATCTGGCAGGTAGCTACAACTTATAAAGCAGATGATCCTTCTGAGATGGAATGAAGAATGAGAAATGTTTATTGCTGTAAATACATACATTTATTCGGATACAAACAAAGTTGGTGTCTCCACTTGCATATTAATGACATTGGCTCTGTGTTTGACAGGTTCCTTAAAGTGCATTGCTTGAATCTTAGGCTGTAGGTGGGATTTAATTGAAGTATTAATTTCTAGATGTGTGGAGCTGACTGTCCAACTTATGAAATTTCTTGTTTACAGTTAATATCAATGCATAAAGTAATTACCTATTTCACTTTTTCTTGGACTTCTGCCTTGATCTGATTACTTGTGTTCTGATTACTTGGAAGATCTACATGTTTTATATGATTTGTCCATAGCAGGCTCTAGTTAAATAGACTGGGAAAGCCAGCCTGTGTTCTTAGAGGCCAAAGAAGCAAGTTTTTGTATTCAGAAAAAGTCACAATAGCAAAGAAGATGGGGAAACTTCCTACTTAGGGTCCACTCCCATCCCTAGAACTCAAATGAAAACTAAACCTCTTCTTTCCTCCTTTCTGCTCCTCAATTTGCAGGTTAGTGTCACAAGTTTTGAAGTGCAAACCATGATCTTTTTAATACATAGGAGCAGCAGAGGAACCAGAGATCCGTGTTCCTCTTCCTTGGAAAGGCAAAATTTCTAAGGAAATTCTGTGCCTGAACTCCCCAGAGCATGGCGAGTGCCTCCATTAGAACAGTTTCCTTTAAGCCACCTCAGGGTAGTACACCACATAGCTCTCTAGTACAGGGCTGTGGCTCAATAGCAAAATTTAGCTTAAAGAATATTGCAAGGAGCTGTTAGGGGTGAAAGGAAAAGGGCATAATTAAAGATATAGCTCTGATTCCAGTGATGTTGAAGAATTATGCTATGATGTCAAAAAAAGCTTGCAAGACAATTTGGGCAACCGGTCCTTCTACTCCACGCTGTACAATTGTTTTCTTTTCCATGCAGCTGAGGCAGGGTATGTTCTCTCCCATGTGATTGATCAATCTGCCACCTCATTTCTCCGTCAAATGCATTTAATTCAAAGCCAATGCCAATCATGACAAAGCGCCATTGCTGATACAGCTACATTGCAGCCTGAGCGAGTTCACTAATGCAGGTAGAAACTCATAGAGAGGGCAAAATTTAGTATATTTAGAATTAGTACACAGGATTTCAGTTGTGCTTTTTTCAAAATTATCTCTTTAAACATTGGAAGTGATTTCTATATGGTAGCTTCAAGCCACCAACATTTTACAAGTGAATAAAAACTGCATACTGATAATGTCACCAGTGGAAGCTTGAAACTTTTGGAAGAGAAATAATAAAACTATCTCATAAAAAACCTTATGGCACTTCAATGTAGAGCAGACAACCAATAAATAAAACAGATCAAGTGTGTTCTGCATTGAGTTACTTTAGTGTTTTACAGTTATTTCTATTCTTTTTACTTAGTATGTGGACCAATGATATAATACAGTATAAAATTCAGAATGTGGTTTTGAACTCTGCTCCAAAGCTTTCTCTGGTAGAGAAATGACACCTTTCCTCAACACAGATTATAAAATGACCTGAAACTCTGGAGGCCTTTGTACAGAGGACCTCCAGGGTGAGTACACAAGTCTGAAACAATAATGAGCTCTCTACAAGGTTGACTGCAGGAACTTATCTGTCATTCTGACATGCTAGAAGAAATCTACTGGAAATGTTGGTGGCAAGAACATGAAATGGACTTGTTGAGATTTAAGATATCCAAAAGCAGATAAATGTGAAGACATTCCATTAATCAACCTGACAACAGGAAAATCCAGACAGAGGGAGAGTATACAGCTGTCTAGCTGGAGCACAGCTCATTACTATTTTTTCCATATACATTCTAATGCTAGAGTGTGTCTTGGGCCAGTCTCACAAAACTCATGTGTAAGACTGGCTGTTACACTACATAGTAGCTTATTTTTATAATCTTATTTTATTCTTTAGTGTACTTGACCAAGTGAGTCTTGCCTTTTTCTGTCATGTAGCACCGGAATCAATAGGATACCGTACCTAAGGAACAGTGAAAAGCAAAAGGGCTTGTGCATATGGCAGGTGATTTCTAACTACCCAAGTGTGTTGCAAACAGATTTTTATTCCTGTCACTGTACTCAGTAAGGCAAAACCTTTCTCTGTGTGCTCATTAATCTGAAGTCCCGGGCTTAGCCTACAGATCGCACACCTATTTGCTGTTATGAGCACAATACATTTGGACAGGTAGGTGAAGTACCATAGGCCGAACCATCAAGAAAATTTGCACAGTGGCTTTATGACCAGTCTATGTAAAGTATATTATTTTAGATCACCTCCTTCTTACAGTATGCCTTTTATCTTCCTGGTATTTGACAAAAGCTTCTAAGCAAACTGTGGGTGTCTTAGAAAACTTAGGTTTTCAGTCTTTTCTCTACATCAACTAAAGTAACGAACTCTTGAACCCATGAGAAGAGTTACAATAAATAACTTGTATTAGTCTATTATTTTTTAAGCAACGCATATGTAGTAGTTTTCCTGACTGTTTAAAACTGAATCCCATGTTTAAAGTGTTTAGCATAAAAAACATTCCTCGTGCAGGAGGAGAGCAACAGCCTTTAGACTGTTGGCATTTTCCTCAAATTTGTAATTCCCATATCAGGAATTTGCTAGATGCTGTTGGAGCTGCTTCTCTGTTCACGCAGACTTCATTGTATGCACAAATTAAAGGTAGTCCCTGTCAGCTTGTGTGATGCTTCTGTCTGCTCTCCTGAAGGAGGAAATTGATGTGATTAAATACTAAGGAATGGTCACTAATGTGCTATGTCAGCTGAAATGCTGTCTCATCTTCATTCCAACTGGAAGCCATAATCTTTGGGAGTGATATTACCAACATCAATTCGTGTCCTCGCATTATGTAACTTTGCTTGTAGGAAAATAGTAAATAATCCCATTTTACTACTACCATCCATGAACATGTCCAAAGCAGCAGGCAACTTGAAATGCAGTGGCTTAATGGAAGGAGTCAAGTGATCACCTACTGTTACTGTAGTCTTTCTGTGTCTTTTGGAAGTCTCTCTTCAAGACTATCAGAATGTTTCTTTTGTGAATTTCATTAAGATTGGGCTTCCTGATGTATATTACAAAGATGCATAAGGTCAAGAAGGAAATGATTGCAAAATAACTTGAGGTCTTCTCCGTTTTGATTATAAAATACCATTAAAACGATTTTACACTTCTTTTCTGAATCCAGGAGCAAAGACAACAACCAGGACCTAGGATATATGTCAGGTACATCACAAGGCTGCAATGCATGTGCACTGCTTCATTCTTTCGCTGCTCTGTGCCTCAGGGCCTGAAGAAATAGACTTGTACTCTCTGGGACCTCCAGCAGGAAAACTGCAGGAGGACTGGGCTCTTGATTCCAGAGTAACAGAGGAGGCCATAAGCTTGAATTTTCAACTTCTCGATTTTATGTGTAGGTCTCTACTTGGTGGCTCTATTTTTGAATAGCTGCAGCAGCTGAGGCCAGGACTAGGATCTAAACAGCCCTAAAAGGGCAGAGCATGCAGTTCATACATCCCAATTGAGCATTTTTTAATAACTGTAAAATCAGATAACTTTAAAAGCAAACTACTGGGTTCTTTCCTCATAAAAAAGGTCTTAAATTAGCTGTAAGGATATAAATGGTTTCTAGCAAGTAACTATAAAAAGGAAGAAGTTATAGTTCACTAGCTCATCTTTCCCAGTGCACATCTCTCGGCATGTCCCTTCTATCCCTGTATTCTCCCTCTTACCCCCAAGGGTTCAAAGTTGAACACTTATTCCTACCACAGTCAGTCTGCTCTGGTGTCAAGTTTTCATGTCATACGAATCCAAACCTCTAACTTAGATTCCTTGGCATCACAATGTGCTCTCTGGCACAGTGTGCTTTCTTCTACTATTGGCATGAGTTTAAATCAGATAAGGAGGGGTAAAGCCAAGGAGACAGGAAAAAAATGTCAAGAGAACAAGAAATTAGGCAGCATGCAACCATACAACTAAAAAAGAGCTAAGTAGTCAGCATAACTTTTTCTTTATTCTGCTGTAAGAAAGTTAAAAGTTTCTATAATATTGATATATTGAAGAACGAAATGAAAAGCTGCCTGCTGCCTTTAATGTTTTTTAAAATCGTGTGTTGAAAAAGTCTCCTGTTCCCTACGGGTCAGAATGGCATGGGTTTTTAAACACTAATTTCATCCCAGGGGTGGGTTAGCTTGGAAGAAGTAATATGATCTACTTGCACAGGAGGCAGGTATCTGGGGAAAATGCACTGGTGAGGTGATCTCTCACAGTACAGAGCAGAACTCCTTAGAGACACTGCACATGAGGAGCTGTGTGTCTCTGCCTAATCCAAAATGCTGTTTTCCACTGGAAGCAGGAAAATCTAACATCTACGAAGGCTGCTGTGGTTGGGAGGTTTTCACAGTCGATCCAGGGCACCTCAACTAAAAATTTGTGACTGTGTTGTATAAAACTGCGTTTAAATCACCACCTTGCCTTTTGCAGAGCAGAGTGTGTTTTAAAGACTAGTTCATCTCTTTTCTAAATGAACCCACAAATGTAGAACAAAAGCCTATTCCATGTGTCAACAGGGGAAAAAAAAAAGTTGGTGCAGAAGGTTGTTGATATTGATACAGTAGGGATCAATATCTGAATGTTGTCTACACAGCTAAAAGCAGAAATATTTTGTTTTACTCAGTAAAGTACTTACTGGCAATTCTAATCTGATACTTTAAATCTGGGAAAGTGACGTTTTTCCTCCAGAGTTTTTTATTTTTGAGTGACTAGAGTCATTTTATGAAAGACAACTTCAGTCCTCTCAACTATTTGAAGTACTGTAATGAGGTTTCTCCTAAGACCTCACTATTTTGACATAAATGACTGCCATTCATTTAGTGTGAAATATGCTCATCAGCCATTATAAGTAAAATACATTGTTATGAATAAGCATGATTTGTATTCCAAGTCCTTCAGAATTCAATATTATGTTGTCGCTTTAAAAAATTTTCTAACCCAATCCTTAGCAACAAAAAGCACTTGAAATGCCATTTCTGTCTGTCTCTAGTATGTAGTTTTTCTACCCTGAAGTCATTGGGACTATTCTTACCGATAAATTAGTGAATTTTGCTTTTTTTGTCAGAGTCCCTTTAACTCCCTTGTGAACTTGTAGTTGTGAACTGGCTCCCATTATACAGTTCATGTAAAATGATTACTTTTAGGCTATGAGAAAAACATGCCATGATAACTTAATCATCTATTACATATTGATTGTTTAGAAACAAAGTGATTTCACAGCTGGTGTTTGTTAATCTCAGTTTCTGGCTAAGAAATGTGAACATGGATTAGCAATAGAAAGTTTGGTACTTTGTATTTTGCAGCTCAAAGAAATGTTGTTTTGGTTTTTTTGTTGGGTTGTTTTTTTTTTTAGTAGAGTATTGCCTGTTTAATGATTTATCGCTAGAAATTTGGGGAAGGAATATGAACTAAGAGCCATGGGAATTTTCAAGGAAATGGTTATACAGCAAGAACAAACAAAAAACCTTATTTGTGAATTCTGAATTCATCTTTCATATAAAATGTGGAGTACTTAAAGAATGTTATCTACTATAAAAGCCCTAGATAGTCAGCGGAGATGTGCCAGAGTTGTCTTTCCATTCAAATATCAGTGCTCAGCATACTTGCTGGGTCACGAGCTTTATTTCGAAACACAGTCCTTATTTGACTTTCAAAAGACCAAAAAAATCCAAGCTAAGCCTCAAAAAAGAATATATGACATGATCTTTTCTTTGACTCCTTTGGACAAAGAACGACTGAAAAATATACTTTCTGTGACAAAAGAAATTTGATTTGACAGTTCCTCTGTGAAAGACTGCAGAAAAAGCAACAAAGTCGATGCCAAAAATGACATTAACAGAGCAGTAAGGCCGGCTAGCAGTGTTAGAGCTTTCCCAGAATGCCAGTGTGGTTTGTTCTTTCATTATATTTGTTGGTTTTGTGTTGTATTTTCTTGTGTGGTTTGGTTGCTTGTTGTTTTTTTGTGTGCGTGTTGATGTTTTTTGTGTGGGTGGGTTTTTTTGGTTGGTTGGTGGTTTTTTTTGTTCAGTTTTTTTTGGTTTTTTTTACATTAAAAGGCCCCCAAGTTGCCTGGACACACTCCAGTGTAGAGGACGAAGAAACAAAACACCTTTTCAACATTTCCTTTATGTTTAATGCAACATCTCATACATCTTAACAGAAGCGCTTGCCTCTGTTCTTGTGGTGCACGTGACTTGAGGCATTTGATCATGGCAAGATGATTATTAGAATGAGCTTTTTGGGAAGCGGGAGTTTTGATTTCTAGTTGAGCTGCGTGCGTGCACGTCTTGTGAGCTGGCAGTGTAATGTCAGACGTGGGGCCAAGCTGCTAAGTCTTCAGGGCACAGTGCTCTGTCCAGTAGTGGGGAGATAGTGGTTGAGATTCTAGGAGCTAATTTAAAAGGAAGCCACCTTCAGGTTAATTATCATGCTTCAATTTTAAGTCTTTCATCAATGAGCTCCATATTTTATATTTTCTTCAATAGGAAGAAATGTTTTTTTAAGTCTTATGAGGCTGATGGAGTTGACACATATGTGTACGCTTATAATGCTCTGCAGCTCATTAAAAGTACCAAAGAGTATGTGATTCCGAAGTGCTTCTCCATACTTCTGTACAGTTTAAAGAGGAACAGAGATAAATAGGGTATATTTTGAATATTTATAGGTTATAATGGCTGACAGGAGAGGCAGGAAATTCTCTATAGCCAAAAAAAAACAAACCCAAAACCTTGACAGTTCTATTACACACTAAAGACAGTAACTAGAAGCATATGAGTGATGTGCTTCCAGCCTCCTTCCATAAAATACAACCCCCTCTACTCAGAACAATGTTACAACTGGTTTTTTATCTTTTTCTTTTTTTTGTCAGACTGGGTACTGTGCAAGCTATGACCACATATGTGAAGTTGTTCCTTGCTTTCTGGAGTTTTCTTTAGCCACAGATGCATTTTGCAAGCTTGCTTATGTGTTCCTTGATCTGGGATTTATCCCCACTACATCTTTCCTGTTGCACCTCCCACCTGCTTTTGGCCGGGTGTCCCCGGCAATACTTCCATAGTATTTCCCACAGTGCTTTTCTTCTTGTGGATAGAAATTGAGTGAGTCAGAGCTTATGCCTCTCTTTTTAACATAACAGGTATATTAACACACACTAGAGTTTGTGGAAGGAGGGAAAACTTGTATGTACCTCCCAATGAGGCTTTTGTTAACTCCCAAAACCTAACAAACAGCATCTGTCTACACCACAGTATTTCATTTCAATCGAACCCAGTGTACGGATGGTTCGCCTCAGGGTGTGCTGCTCTTCCTTGGTCCCATCACATCTATCAAAACACTTTTCATGCAGGGAAATTGTCTTAATTTATGCATTTCCTGGTTTGAGATTTACCGTGTATTTCTTTCTTCTACATGTAAGTAGGATCTGGCTGACAGGACAGATCCACACCTGGTGGAGACTGGTCCTTTTAGATTTAGGTTTATTTAGTTATGCTGTTTTATCTGGAGGATATACCACAGGGATTCTTACCTAGATGAATCTGCATTTTAATCACAGCCTGTCAGCCTCTGCTCACAGGAAGCCTGCTGAAATCTAAGGGAGACCTGATCAACATGAGTATATAAATAGTCAGATCTTAGAAAGGAGGGTCTCCTCAAACTGAAATGGAGCAGGGGCTCTGCTGTGACAGGGATTCAACCTTCCTACAGTCTCAGGCATAAACTAACAGTCTCAAGCTAATGGAAATTTCTACCTGTCTGTACACACCTCCAAGTACAGTCATTACGTAGTCCAGGAACCAGATGACCTGAAGCACCCTGCAATACTGGTTCTTCCTCATCCATGCCCATAAGAATTGCTACGTAAGGGAAATTAGTTTGCAAGTTCAATTTGTACCATCAACCTTTAAATTCAATTATACGTATTCATACTGTCTCATGGTAAAGCTTTTGGAGGAGGCCTCTCTAAGTTCAGACCGAAGAGTATGAAAGGTGAATTATCTTAATCTTTTATTTTTTTTTGAGGGTGCTATAAAAATTAACCTATATGGATAAATGTAATATATGTGAGTAATATAGCTACTAGTATTTTAATTTGGTAGAGCAGGTCAACATGCAGCCTTGCTATGCTAATTTGCACCTGAAAATAGTTTAGGAAGGGCAACTGTGGCAGGCTCCGATCTGGACATGATTTTTCTCAGGCCATTACTAAACAAGGGCAGCACTTTTGTGTTGAGGAGGCCCAAGTGCTTTCAAGGAGCTCAATGAGGATTTACTGCGTATCTGTGGCACACCAGTCCTGCAGATGATGTGGTAACCCATGGTTTTGGTGGTGCGAAGCTGACTAAGAATAAACAGGATTGTTGTCTTAGACGTGTTTGATAAATCTGATAAGGAAACAGGAGATCTACAACTCGCTTGTCGTAGTCCCATTGTGTTTAAAAATAAGTGATGCACTTGTGGCCCTTTACTTCAAATAGAACTAAGGTAAATGCTCCACCAGTCTGAAAAATAAATAAATAAAAAATAGCATGCTTGTGTATATTCCAATGTCTGTAATGTTCCATCTTTTCATTAAAATGCTTTTGCTGTAAGATCTTGACAATAACAGCGCTATTTTAAAACTCTACACTTTCTATTCAGTGTTGCTGCCTTTATTTCTCTGATCTATGCAAAATCTCATATTTTAACCTAATGAAATGAAAATTTAAACACTGTTTGTCACTTGTTGAGGGAAGAAAAAACCTTGAAGTATTTCAGCATACCAGTAAACAAAAAGGCACATTCTGCAAAGAGCGTTTGAAATGCTCATTAGAAATGTTTGAAAAGTTTGTCTTGAAACTTCAGCCCAATTTAATCTCTAACTGGGGAAAATTATGATGCTGGAATGATTTTGAAATTCTGCTTTCTATTTGCTTTTCAAAGCCTTCATCTTCGTCTGGAGGCAGAATTCTAAATCGTACTCTTCTACAAGTCGTTGGTTTTTTTTAATTAGGACTTCCTTAACTCATTGTAAACTCTCATTTCTTACACTTTAAGTTGCATGGAACTTGATTTTGCTGTTGAATGTGTTGCTTTGAAGGGAAGATGATGGGAACGTTCGACACGTGTGCTGGCTCTCTGCATGCAATTGTATTTAATGTTTCTGTAGAAAGGAAAGAAAGGACTGTGCTTGTAGGAAAAGTATGGGTGCTATCACGTGTTGCTGTTGACACAGTTGACTCTGTTTTCTTTTCAGCTCCCTCCATTTAAAATCCTTGTCTTTATTTCCCACAACGATGCTTTAAAAGCTGCTACCAGTCAATTTTCTCCAAACATAAACATGATTTTGGTATAGATGCGTATAAGAACTGCCTTGTTTTCAAATCCAGAGTGTGTTTTAAGAGGATCTGTTTTTCTTCTGTTCTGTTGTCCATTGCCAACAGACACACCGAGCGCAACGCTATTGTTGCCTTTTCTCTTTTCCTTGCTACTTTTGACCCAGGCAATCTTCAACGTATGAGTGTTTCTGAAAGCCTTCTCAGACTCCTAGAGCAACAGCTGAGCTTGCACACTCCTTAAAGGCTGCTGAGTGGCTCATGCTTGGAAATCGTGACATCCTGGGTTCAGGTAAAGCTTCTCCTTGCTCTGGGTTTGTGTATGTGTGTGTGTGTGGATCTCTGTCTGTAGGTGGCAGTGGGCATACGCTCTGCAACAGCACTTCCAACGTAGGGGCAACAAAGTGAGAAGCTACTTGCAGATTCCTAGTTTCAGAGCTTTTCTTTTTTTTCCGTGGTGTTTTATTTTTTAAAATGAAATTCTGCAGGCCTTTAAAGATTGAATCTCTTTGTAAGTGTTGTTGACCTTTTAGCAATAAAACCTCTGCTGAATTTTTTTTTCTCATTGCAAATGCTGATGGTTTATATCCATTCTGGAAGCTAGCATTCACTTAACTAGAGCAGGGGTGTATTTTAAAGTCTATTTTTTAAGTGGGGAAAGGTTATAAATGTAGTTTCCATATTACCAAAGCAGATAGAACATGCTAATTTTTCATTCCCTTCCCTTCTTGAGGAATGAGTTTCTGCTGCTCAGCCAGCCTTTGAAATCACAGGCTGTGTGAATGGCTGTTTTAAAGGTATCCTATAAAGCCAAAAGACTTGCTGCTGTTTCACTGGGGATCTGAAGCCCTAGGGAAGAAAAATAAAGCATGTGGAGAAACAGCAGGGTGGCTGCTGCTCCCTGGATGGGTAAAGGCGGGAGTGCTCTCCAGGTGTGTGCTGGGGAGAGGAGACGGACGGTCAGCCTGGCCTGCGGAGAGGGGATAGCCTGTGACAGGAAGCAAAAGAAAACTTCTAGGACCACTGATGAATGAAGTCAGATGTGAGGCCAGATTGTAAGGCAAGGAAAATTAAGAGTCTGAGGGTTTGTTTCAGGCTGAAACTTGCTCGTACCAGGAAAAATCTTGATTCATGCTGAGGTCACCAGTGTATTTTTCCAGTAAGGCTGCTGAACTTTATTAATAGTATCTTTACATTGCAACTTTTCTTCTGAGCCTGGTAGATATGTTGAAATCTTCCAAGTCTATGGATTTGCATGCAGTAACAGTTGTTCAGTCTGGTACCAAGGAAATAATGTTTAACAATTCCCAGTGGGAAAACTGGAATGAAGGGGGATAAAACCGATATGTTGGTGCATATTTAGTCTTTTTCATCTTCTACGGGAAATATGATGGGGACTGTGCTACTTCTGTCATGTGAGAAGGTTAATTTAGCTTTGTCATTTGTATATATTCTCCCATTACTATTATTTGCATTACTTAACTCTAGGCTCCGGGTGGGACACCACTAATTTTCAGCTCTGGTCTTTAGAGCAATTTCAATCTCTAAAATGAGTGTAAATGAAATTAGAATGAAATGAAAAAGCCCTTGGAAAGCCGTGTTGTTTCCTTGTGTATCATGTGTGCCTGCACCTGCTTTCTCCTCTGCCTCCTGAGAGGAAGGTTTTTGCGTGTCATCCATGCTTGTATATTATGCAGTGTTGCAAATACATTGGAATAAATCACTCTAGATTTGTTTGGTTTTTTTCCACCCAGAGAGATTCTGTCACTATAAGTTCAGAAGACCCCATAAGGTCTTTTTGTTTTCAGGTATCCCAAGATTTTTCTATTTCAAGGTACAAAAGCAATGTCAGTGCGAATGGTCAGAGGAGGGCCAAAGGGAACACCTGTCCGTGTTCACCTTTCCTGTTCCTGGGTTTTAAATGTCAACAGGCAGTACGTACAACAGAAAACTAAGAGGAGCAGTGACAGGAATGTGGTTGAAGTCTAAAGCCAGGATAAGGACTAAGAACTTGGTGCTGGTTCTGTCCCAGCCTGGTACAACAGGGGTGGGGATGTGTCTACGTTACTTCATTGTGGTGCCAAGAAGTAGGCGCACGGGTGTCTTCTGAACATAGCAAGCAGAGTAAGCTTGTGTCTGCTCACACTTCTCTAAATAAGCATTCCTTTTAGCCCAGGCCCTCAAGATTTAGACACCCACTGACATCAAGACAACCACCTGTTTAAAGAGTTGGTCCTTATTGCAGATTATTACCTTGAAGTCCCACAGCTGTCGGAAAAAGGTAGACATCTCTGAGAGTGATCTCACTTAAACACCAGGTGGAATTAATAGTCTTTTGCAAACTTGTGTTTACAGTTAATATACAGATCTTGCACTGAATGCTGATTTAGATGACACCCATGAGGTGAGACAAGTTCTAACTTCAAGCTATGATGGATATGTGCTATTTTGTGCTTACATTTCAGTTCCCCTCCGATAAAAGCACTTTACTTATCATTCCTCAGAGACAGAACGTTGAATAGTGAAAAGCCTTGATGTCAGAGGAAGGGAACATACTGGGAGGTGAGGAAGTTGCGTTTAGTCACTTCAAGGTGCCTTAAAAAACCTCAACTTTATCAGGTAAACAATGAATCCAAAACGATGGAAGCACAGGAAGTGGAGCAAGCACACTGGGAAAAAAAAAAAACCACCGAAAGCCATACATGGGAGAAAAGTGCATGTAAAGAGCATTCCCAAGATGCTATTAGTGAATGAACATGGAAGGAAATGTCTTTCAGATGAGCGAAGAAAAGTGGAGGTAGCAGAGTCAATTACTCCAAGCCTGGGAAAGCAATTTGATATCCAGGAATTCAGAGGAAACTTTGTGCCCCTTGGAGTCAGTTTTGGCCATAGGGAAGTCTGTGGAAGGAGGATTTCTTTCTCCATTCTAAATGTCTGTTATATGTAACTGGACACCTACATTCTTTCAAAAAATAAGTCATTTTATACCAGATGTATGCTTAATTCTAAATAAATTAGATCCTAACTTTATAAAGTAAGCTGGTAAAAGTGCCCCAGGCCAGGAGAACAAGGTAATTATTCCATACTTGAGGACCTTACCTATGTGGCTACTCTGGCTTTGATCCTGCAAGCTATTTATTTCATACCTAATCTGAAGCAGATGGGCTCTTCTGTTGAAGTAATTGCTTTCTGACCTGAAGTTTTTCACTGAACTGAGATGAAATGTTTGACATCAAGTTAGAAAAGTAATAAATTGAATTACAGAATCATTTAGGTTGGAGAAGACCTTTTAAGATCATCGAGTCCAACTGTTATGCAAATTGAGAAGTTGTTTCTGGTCATGTTAGAATCACAGAATGGTTTGTGTCGGAAGGGACCTTTATAGGTCATCTAGTCCAACTTCCCATCCCTGCAGTGAGGAGGTTCAACTTCAGCTATATCAGGTTTCTCAGAGCCCTGTCCAACCTGACCTGGAATGTTTCCAGGAATGGGGCATCTACCGCCTTTCTCAGCAACCTGTTCCAGTGCCTCACCATCTCACTGTAAGAAGTTTCTTCCTTAGGTTTACTCTAAATCTACTTTCTCTTAGGTTAAAACCATTACCAGTACCTGGTCTTTTTGCAACAGGCCTATGAAAAAGTCCGTCCTCATCCTTCTCATAAGCCCTTTTTAAGTATTGAAAAGCCACAATAAGGTCTACCTTGGAGCTGAACAACCCAAAATCAGTCTTTCTTCATAGAAGAGGTGTTCTATCCCCCGATCACTTTTACAGCCCTCCTCTGGACCAGCTCCAACATGTTCATGTCATTCCTATGCTGAGGACTCTAGAGCTGGGCCTGCTACTCCAGATAGCTTCTCACCAGGGTAGAGTCGAGGAGCAGAATCACCTCTGTAGCCCTACTGGCCACACTTCATTTGATGCAGCTCAGGATTGGGTTGGCCTTCGGTATACATTGCTGGCTTACACCCAGCTTTTCATTCATCAGTATCCCTAAGACCTTCTCCACAGGGCTGCTCTCAATCTCCCAGCCTGTGTGGATACTGGTGATTGCCCTGAGCCAGGTGCAGGCACTTTGGCCTTGTTGAACCTCATGAGGCTCCCATGGACCCACTTCTCAAGCTTGCCCAGATCCCTCTGAATGGAATTGCCTATCCCTCAGATATGTTCCTGGGGCCACTTGCTCCTGCTGCACGGGTGGCCATGGATGCTCCAGCACCATCCTGGCCTTGTTTCCAGTGAAAGTGCCAGCTGTTGGCAGGTCTCCCCCACCTGACAGAGCCCCTGGTGTGCCCAGGGCTGGACTGGCTTCAGAGGAGCTCCCCTCAGCAAGCAGGTATGTCCTCTATCTTCTTCAGCAACTATAACCTCCTAGGTGTAATATCAGCTATTGCTTTGGTGGCAGAAGTTCCTCCTAATAGAACAGGATGAAGTAAAAACAAAATTATTTTGTGGTTTCCTTGGTTTTTTTTCTCTTAATGTTCTTTGCTCTGTAATTTTTTTCCTACCAAATGCCAGTCTGAAGAGAGAGTATTAAGTCTCACTGACTGTGAGGTTGGATGTGCAGTGGTTATGTGTTCCAGCAGGGGACACAGCAAAGGTGGAGCAAAGAGTAGACCAGGTTAACTGCTGGACTGACCTATGAACCAGCTGGATAATATCAAATTAGAGATCGAGGACCTGCTCCGTTCCTCTTGAAAGGTAACGGTGACATTTTCCTGATAGTGCAAGTTGCTTTTCTGATTGCTACACTTGACTTCAGAAATTAAGGGATGACTCTGAACTATCTAAAGGTTAATTAAAAGAAGAAAGAATAATATGAAATAAAGGCCAGGTCTTTCCTCCTCCTGCACCTAGAAGCTCATTGAAGGTCGTTTGAATTTTAAGTCTGTAGGATTAAGCAGTGAAGGTGGTGTTGAAGTGCTCTGAGCTGATTTTGGTTGTATGCGATTGTTAGCAAAGTCCTAACAGCTGGGTATAATCTAAGACCAAAAAGACTCAAAATTATTGAGCCATAACTCTTATAAGTGGTGGTTCCATAAAATAAGAATACTGACCAAGAATGCAGGTGATAAAATGAGTCCGATGATTCTGATTTATGTGATAAACAAGTTTGATAGATTTTATGGCAGGCACATCTCTCTTCTATTGCATGTGTTTCACTTTTGTTTTCTGCCCGGAACCATTTTTTTTTGCTTTTGTTGTTAAGCAAGCATATTGTAGATTGGTAATATCTTGTGATGTCAGTTACTATGGATTCCCAGTCCCTAACTTGATGTTAGAGCTGTACGATGGGACTTGGTGAAGCTTTTGTCTCCTGGCTAGGAGGCCAGGTAGGAAGAGGATCTATGGTGAAATGACAGCTCACTTGGTCTTGATCATCTTGGTTGTGGCTCTGGGGTGCATGACACAAGCTCTACTTTCCTTCCAGTCTGGGTGTAGCAATCCTCATCACGAGCTCTGTGAGGGTTACCCAGCCCACACGTGTGCGAAGATCATGACCATGGTGTTCTCAGGACTCCACGATGCCCAAGGACAGAGATCTGGGGTTCTGATAATTTATTTATTATAAATTGCTACAGACCAGCTATTAGTAAAAGAATTTTATGTATTTATATATTGATAAAAATATTTCATATATATACACACAAACATTTCAAGTCACTACCAAATGGCAACTAGGAAAGAAAATAAACATATAATGAGTAAAGATACATATGTATAATAGAACCTACCACAAAATTCCAGTTTCTGAAGAGAGTATTTACTTGTAGATGTGTACCTTTAGAGGTCCCTTCCAAACCAAACCGTTCTATGATTCTAGGATTTGGGTGCGCCTATTAACTATATTTGTGAGGTGTTACTGGTAAAATGTCAGACCGCTCCTAGGAGTGGGGCTAATCAATGATGGAAAAGTCTCACTTAAAGATCATCTGTGTCTTGGAGGCCAGAGTCAGCCAGGTGTTCCTGGCCAGGGTCCTGTCTGCCTGGGAGATCTTATGCAGAGAGATTCTCGTAGAGAGGCTCCTTTTGGGTAGGTAGTGAGTTACTTTTTATACCCTTTCAGTGTAGATACATACGTGTGTAGGACATCAGTTGCCAGAATGGTTGCTGCTGATTTTTATTTTCCTGGGAGGCAAGTTTGTTGTCAACATTTTGGTCCTGTAACCATCAAAGTTTCTTTGTCATGCCCCTTCAAAGAAACTTAGGGTGAGCTCATCATCGATGTCACCCTTATGGCAGCTCAGTCACTGGGCATAGATCTTGACAATACTAGTAACAAGAGATGCTTGTAGAACTCCCAAAACCCCCTAGATCTAAGATGATGACATAAAATGCTCAAAAAAAATACTTCTCAAATGTCCTTGGACATATTCTTTCTTTTGTAAGGAACTCTTCATAAAGTAAGCAATCACTGCTGCTGTTTTCTCTCTCTCAACCTTGGCTCCCTCCTCATCTGTGCAAAGGGATTAAAAAGAAGCTTAGTAATTTGACTGCAATGCTAGAAATGGTACATAGTGTTCATTTTCGTAGGTATGGCCTTTGCGTTTCACTGGTTTAAAAGTTTATGGCTCAGCTCAGCAACTTTGAGAGCATAAAATTGATTGTTCCTTAATGTACTAAGTAGCTTGTGATTTGGGACCTCTGGGGTTAGTATCTGGTATCTAAAATTTCATACATTTAATGTTTTCTTAATCAATGAATTTCAACCAATCCCTATAATCTATTTCATAGAGGCAGCAATACATCTTATTGGTTTATGTCCTATTGATAGGTGAGAGCTCCAAAGTGATGTCTGAGCCTGTTGCATTTTTGTAGTAAATTTGCGAACCTGGAGAATATAACCTAACCAGCTACTTTTGGTGTTTGTCTGCAAACTTCGAGAAGACTTGTTTGCCAATAGCTGCATAATTAAAGTAAGAAGCAACCAATAAGTTAAGATCCTAAATAAGTTACGTTGTTATTTAATTAGCCTTTCCACGTTCAGTGGTTGGTGAATTTTGCATGTAATGTTAGGAGGCAAAATTAGGCCGTCCTTCAAAGTCCTTGCCTAGAATCTACAGACCAGACCTCATTCCTCTGTAGTCTGAGTTTCGTAGAAGAGACAATTAGGGAAATACCTCCTAATTTTGTGGTAGCTATAAATTTTTTGAAACACTAACATGATTTAGGTGGCCAGCTGTTAATGCTGCTGAAAGCACATGAGCATAAACAGAGTGTCTTCCTATGAAACTTAAGCTATGAAATAGTTTTGGTTTAAGGTTTAAGAAACTTCTGAAAATAGTTCTTGGCAAGATGGAAAAGTTGTAATACCAAGCTCTGAATGAGACACAATGACAATCTGGGCACATGGGAAACTTAGTGGAAGGGAAAATAATGAATGCCATTCTGTTACACCAAAATGGAAAATACATGGAAGGATAAAATCGGTCACACCAGCAGTAAATTAAAATTCTGTGTTAAAGCATACTGTAGCAAAACTAGTCAGCAGATAGTACAGAATCAGTGCAGACTTAAGTTCTAAACCCAGACAGGTTTTTAAAACAATGAGCAGTTGGTTGCTGCCAAGCTAGCCAGGATGTTTTTGCTAAATTTGATGTGTTGAGAGGGCTCAGTCAAACCTATTCTCTTCTAGGAACTTATTTTTGCTAGTAAACTATTTTCCTAAATTGTTTGACAGAAATTAGTGTAAAAATAGGGTCTTTTCCTTTAGATTATAATAGCAAAAAATCTATACCTGTCTTCAAGTGCAGCCATTATTACTTGTCACGAAGTCCTTGATGTTCAATTCATTGAAGAACTTCAAATCTCAGGATGGTGTTGCCTTTTTTAAGCATGCTTTAAACTCTCTACTCAAAGCCTAGGAATGGCAGTGAGGAGCAGCAGATATGGAAATGCAAGCTGCAGAACAGAATATGCCTTGTGTTCTGTCCTTGTTTCAGGCAGTTGTCACTTGCTGACTTTTTTTTTTAATACTGCTGAAGAAAATAGCTGCACTCATTTGCTGACATTGTTTCCTACTCCTGGGAGTGTAACTCCAGTTGTTCCTCTTCTTTTGGGCCCTTGTTGTTGTTCTCGCTGGTTTTGTTTAGGTTTTTTTTTTGAAGAGCTTTTTCTGTTGTGGGTTTTGGTTTGTTTTTTTTTTGGTGGATATATGTTTTAAGAAATCCACAAATCAGTCTTTCCAGTTACAACTAGCTTTCTTAGCATCATAGCCCAGAGATTTGCAATATGGCTCAGCTAAGAGTTACTAAAACTTTTCCAAGATAGGCATCCTTGCACTGAGAACCAGCCAAGCTCAGAATCTGTATTCCTGTAAGCAGTCTGTTAAGCAAGAGGAGATGACCCTCGGAAGGATTTCAGTCAGCTGTTGTGATTGATGGAAGGCGTAAAGTAGGAGACTGTCACATTAAATAAGGACCAGAAACTTCATGAAGGGAGAATTCAGTTGTCCCTCTATAGTCATTTGACCAGTGCAGCTAATTAGCTGGGGGCAACCTCAGCAGGAATTGGAGATTCTCAAAGGAAATCAGAGGTGGCTTGACCAGCTGTGGTGGGTTGACCTTGGCTGAGCACCAGGTACCTACCAAGTCACTCTATCGTCCCGTTCCCCCCCCC